>BOPN01006114.1:45000-55000 GCA_017312705.2 Penaeus japonicus
TTAAATAGAGAAAATTGCCTGTAGAGTTGGTGTGTACCTATTATGATAGGTTTTCCAGTATGTACACACCCTGATTCAGAAGGTACTCATTCACCTATAACTCTGTTTATACTATAGATTGTGAAGTCTTGTTTGGATTTGTTAGACATCTTTCACTGCACAACTTCTTACGATTTCAAAAGGAATATTAAGTAAAAATGTAATATAAATACAAAAATCAGATTTATGCTTTATTTTCTTCATCAGAAAAAAAGTTCCTGGTAACGTAAAGTGAAGAGAGGATGATAATAGTTATTTTGATTAATGTAACCGGAGGTAGACGCATTAACATAGCAAAAGAAAATAAGAATTCTCTGTAGTACCATAGTCAATTAAGACTGAAAACTTTTCAACATAAACATTATCTTTGTTTCCTTTGGATTAACCCAATGATGACGGTGTGTCACACCAGTGTGACACGGCTAACTGCCGAATGACGGGGCAATACACCAGTGTGACATTCCCGATGCAATATTGCATAGGCCCGGCATAGGGGGCTGCCACTTCTCGCTGGGCCCGTCGGGATTGGGTTAAGAGTTCTACAACTGGCACATGATGTTCACCTTTCTCACAAACAAAAAGAATTCTTAACGGAAACTTAATACATTGCTGTTTCTTGTAGTATGGTATTTGCCCCTAGTCAAAAACAGCAACAAAGAAAAAGCTATAAAAAAACATTGCATGAGCAGGACTGAAGAGCCTTGATAAAAATACTAGTGCTGTGAAAGCAAAACACACAATTAGGTATATCATCGTACTAGTAGATTAATCCTTCCTAAATAAAATAAAAAACAATCTATAGAAAAAATTGGCTTTTGAGTTACTGAAATTATTTGGAAATTAAAAAAAGAAAAACACTTCCACTTTGACTCCCAAGTCCCACCCCAGTCCTATCATTGGTAAAATTCCCTGCAAATCTAACAAAAACTTGGCTGCCCCTAAACAATCACTTATGGCAAGTACAGTGTGTAGAATGCCCATGCTTAGAAAAGATGCTGGCAACTGTAGAGTGATCTTTATTACAAGTAAATACATTAACCTACTGTATTCTACTTTGCTTACTGTAGTGTGTCATCTAAAGTTCCTTTGCCCTTGTTCCTTTTTTTTATGAAGTTAACATTTTAGACCAATGACTTTCAAACTCTTCTCTTAACTCCTGTTGTTCTTTTTGAGGCTTCCTTTTCTTGAACTGTTTCCCATCCTACACAAAGACTCTCTGACAGGCATCTTAAAAATTGCGTATGCCTAGGTCTTTTGCAATTTGGCCTTGTCCAGTACATGGAGGAACACAGGGGTGTGAAGACCACTGGATGGTCACCAACTGTCAGGTGGTGGGTCAGCAGTGTTCTATGGTGATGGATATAAGTTGTCAATGTTTTCTTTAATGAGGGAAGCAACAAGAGTGGCAGGAAAGGAGCGAGAGACTTTAGGAAGAGTCATAGTTAGGGTAAAGCAGAGTGATTCAGAGCTGTGCACCCCTTACATAAATCTTCCCCCACAAGTACAAGGAAAGAGTAAGCAGGAGAGGCGAGTTATAATAATGTTAACCTCAGGTGAGGTTTCACAAAGCAAAACTAAATTTTTCTAAAAATACCTTCTTTTTTTTTACTTGATTAGGACAATTATGGAAATCAATACAAGCATTACTGTGATCCAAAATCTATCTTGTTAATGATATAAAATCATCAACAAAGGCAAAAGAAATATTTTTGGACTCCTACTTGATAGTGTGTGCATAAATGCAGGATTATTATGGTGGAGGGTGCATTAATACATGAATCCCAGTGTCTGAGCCAAGATTCAGAGTTCTGCATACACACTTACCTATACTCTGGTATCAGGTGGTTCAATCAGAAAGAATTTTCTTTTAAACAAAATCTATTCATCAGAATATGTAATTTATGAGCAAATGTCAGGACTGCTTTCACTTAATTTGTTTTTATCATTTTTTATTTTATTTTGCACTTTCTACAGCTCTTACTATTTTTGTTTTTTCAGATTTGATTTAACAAAGACCCTTTCCTATGAAAGCCTATAACAGATAATTCTTACATTTTAAAATCATCTCCAGATATTTTGATGTTCCTCTGAAAACCTCTTGCTCTTCCTTTCCTAGAGCAAGAGGCTCAATATCTGTCGACGGCATGACTGAACCCAAGCATGACCGAGATAGCGACCGTGAGTCCCTCACCGACTGGACACTGGTGGACCGTGATGGGACACCAGAGGGTGCAGAGGGAGATACCCCACAGGATGCTGGTAAGTCCTGTGGTGAAGGACCTTCGTTGAGAATTGATTTATTAATTTACATATATGTGTGTATGTGTGTATATTGATATATATATACATATGTAAATGAATTATATGTATATAATGCATGGCTTTATAATATATCGTATATATATATGTATGTATGTATGTATTGATATATAGATTTGCGAGATGGAATAGTGCAATACCCTAAGTATGCTTGTCACGCAGCATGCCAGCCATACAAAAAGCCATGATATAATATTGCTTTCCCAGCAGCAAGTGCTGCCCTCACATAACATATATCGTATGATCTATCGTTAACGGGTTAATATCAATGTAGACCAAAATCTTAACATTGGTTTCCAAGCTACAAATCTTTATATATGAAAGAGACAGGGAGGATTAAATTTGTAATTACTTCATTATCTTATCATAGCAATGTAATGGATGCTTATATGTCCTGGGTTTAAAATTGGAATCATATGCATTATAAGATCAATATAATAATGAAGGCAATATTTACTGTAACAAGTTCTCCAAGAGTCTTTTTTCATTTTCACATCAATCAACTAAAATTCATATGGGGCAACTATGAAAAAAAAATCAAAGACTCGGCTACCCCTGTGACCCATCACCGTAAAATCCTAACACTTACTATACACTACCAAACATTGCAAAAATGCCTATACATCCTTAACCCACTTACGACGGGGGCATTCTAGCCTTGAATGTCCCAATGCTGGGGCGTTTGAATTATTAGGCCTAAATCAATTGAATGGCTGGCACAATACTGTGCCGCCCGGCCACTGGGCTTTTGAATGAGCGGTACAGTACTGTACCACCCGTCCAGTGTGGGTTAAGAGATGATTATTTCCAAGTATTGAAATTTGTAATTGTTAAATGTTTGAATCACAATGGAGATAATTATTTCAATTTTTAGAATTAAAGGCATTTATGTATAAATACTGAAAATAATTTCACAACTCCAAATGTTTGATTCAGAATGATTCTATTCATTGGCCCTTGTACCAAGTCGTTCCTATGTTCATGCTTTGTTGTTTATGAGAGAATCACTTTTATTATGTATGTATATGTCTGTGCTTCATGTTTCTTTATTTCTCCTTATTCTCTTTTCTTTCTTCTGATCATGAGTTTATAACAAAGTTGTATTTGCTATTGCTTGAAGATCAAGTCAAAATACAAAGCAATATCCACATTGCAGATGAGGATGGTGTAGCAGGAGCCACATCTATAGAGGACGAGGGACAGGAAGAAGAGAAAGAATCAGGCTATGGAATGGAGGAAGATGAAGAGGAAGAAGAAGAGGAAGCGGAGGAGGAGGAGGATGACGAAGGGCTATCCGATGAGCTGATCTCGATGGGCCAGAGGGTGCAAGAGATCAAGGGTGAGTCCGTCAAGGGTGAGTGGCCCAGGGCGTTTGTAATCCCGCCGCTACCCTCCCTCCATTTGTTACCTCTCACTCCCATTCTCAACTGCTACATTCATTCCCTCCTCTTAATCAACTGTATTTCTTCCATTTTTGGTCCTGTGCTGAGGCAAAGGTTAACTCATTGGGGACTATTTTTTTCAAGCATTTATGCAGTTATTGTTTTTTTTTTTTATTATTATTACTGTTATTCTTATTATTATTGTAATTATGTTTATGTCTGTGATTATGATCATGATCGTTATAAGGATTATATTAATTATCATTATTCTTTCTTTTACATACAGTATGGTTATTTTTATATTTACACATCAATTTTATTAATTACATAATATTTTAAGACATGAAGTGGAATATTTAGAAGAATAATGATTCATGAATTTTGATATAACAAGGGTTGAAGGTACAAGTGCAATAATATTGGTGTTCAGTAGGTTTTGATTTCATTACAGTATATTCCAATTATTAACCCATTGCAGATGGGTGTCATGACATACCTGGAGCAGGATCCTGACGACAGGCATCATGACGTACATGACATTCAGAGATTTTGGATCATTGTGCTATTTTATTGTGCTATGAGTAAAGAGTGAATGATGATGACTATTGCAGTCTTAATTATTATAATTATCGTAATAGTAAGCAAACCTAACATCCAAAATGTATATGGCACCACTTTCTTCTAGTACCTGCAGGAGAGAGAGCCTTGAATGGCACCCATCCACTATCTTTATTGAGTGATGGCACACGGCAAATTACCGACCACTTGTCCTAAAGAAATGCCAATGAAGGATGTGCAAGCAGAATGAGAAGTTGACTCAAACCATGCCCAGTGTTTAAAATGTGCCCCTGTGCTAGCAGAGATGCCTTTTACTATCATTCACAGGCATAAGCACAGATTTCCTTCCTCTTTCCTACCTCTTCATGTTATCTTCATTTTGGATGATTGTATTTTTCTTATTCAATTACGAAATAATAAAGCTGCATTTTGTTGTCTCATAAAACAGCAATACTTCTATCACACTGAGTGTAAAGAAATAATTTGCTGATATGGACCCTATACTACAATTTTAGTGAACTGCAGCATTGATAGAGCCTGTCATATGACATATACAAGTCTTTCAATAAAATAAACACACAAAAATGGCTCTAGTTTTACAATGAGTGACTGAAAGAGAGTGGGAAAAGTTAAAGTATGTGTGAGGCAGCCTTGTTCTGAAATAAAACCCATCCTGGAAACATGGGCAAGTGAATCTATCCCCTATCTGCAATGGGTTAACATCATGATTATATATTTTATTTGCATCAGCCATTTACATATCTGTTTTGCAAACACAAGAACAAAGAAAAAAGAAAGCTCAGCTCAGGGTCCAGAATTGGAGAATTGCAGTCAGCCCCCTGTCTTGTATTTTTCCTAAAGAAAAGTTCCTCGCCTCTCCCCCTTAACCAGTGTGATTTCTCTGATATCTTAACCCTTCCAGTACGGGCATTTTTGAAAGGGTTAGATCACTTTTGCAACGCATTTTTTGTTCAAGATACAAGTGAGTTAATCCTTCAGTTGTGTAACTAACTCATCATACCAAGCATTTATTTGTATTATTATGCTAGTATATTATACATAGACTCACATATCATTCCATAAGTTTGGAAATTAATAGGAAACACTACATCTTGAGATGCCTAGCCTAGGCCGAACATCCTAAGATGTGGTCTGTCTCAGAAGGGTTAAGAGAATCAGCCTTAGCCAAAGAGAAATTTTGTCGACCCTTTGTCCTTCTTCTGAATTTATGTTTTGTTCTTTGTTTTGGTTTCGCTTTTTCCTTATAGTATGTTTTGTTTCTCTTTTTTTTGTTAATCAACATTATTGCTGTAATATTATTACTTTATAATTTTTTTAATGTTTTATTTTGCTCTTTTGATTTTAAAAGATTTTTACCCCTTTCTCTCCCTCTCATTTATTTTTAATCTTCATCCACTATTTGGATTTTATCATTTTTATTTTCCCTCATTTTTTCTCTCTCTCAATTTTTACCTCCTTTTTTTAAGGTATCAGAATAACACAGACTTATATGAGTGCATTTGTGCCCAAGCCCATCCCCCATACACTGGCTCTCACAGGTGATGACCAAGCAACGTCTTTTTCTTGACTGCATTTCAGCCTCTCTAGTCATACGCTATCAGAGGATTTCAAAGAGAATACCAGCCTTTCTGGTGTCCGTCTCCAATCCTCTCTTCTCCAAAGGTTGGCTAATAGGGAGAAAAAAGAATTGAAAAGAAATAAAGAACTTAGGATGTAGATATGGTAGATTAGGTGTTTCAGTATTGTCTTTATGTCTTCATTGTCTTTTTCTTTTATGCACACTGCTGTGGTGGTCTTGGTAGTGAGACTCCTGATAGAGAGGAGAAGCATTGGCACCAGGTCCTCTGTCTCTTGTATGGTTTCATAGTCTAGAGCTATGTAGTAAGTCCTTTCCATTGCTGTTGTGGCAAGACAAATTACTTTACACTTGTTAGTAGGATATTTTGTGTTAGAATTATTTTTTATATTATTATATAAGATGGGTGTCTTTGTTATTATATCAAATGGGCATTTCAATACATCATAATTGATAGGTATTTGTGGTATTAAATTCTATAGACATGGAATGTAAAGGAACGTATCTTTGGTTTAGGTTTGAAGGAAAGGGGATGCCAGGGATCCAGCAGATCATGTTGTTTAGACACTTTATTTCATTACTAAAAGTTATATATATGTATTTGATAAAAACATTTTTCTGTAGTTAGGAAAGAGAAACTCACCTTTTATTTATTTTTCCTATCAAATTTGTGAATAAGAATGTAAATGATGAACATTATTTTTTTTTTAACTAACATTTAGTGCTTAAGGATTATATAGGTGCCTCATAGATAACTTTATGGAATTTGAAAGAGAACAGGGTTTTATTTTAGGGTGGCTCTGATTTATAGAATTTCAGCTTTGTAGAGGATAAAAGAACTATACTGCTTTATGATGCCTGAATCGAATCCCTTGGCAGAGGGAGCACATGCATATATGCACTGTGTTTTTTTATTATTATTAATTACTTGCTTTATAGTTTTGTTTTATTTTTTTTATTATTATTATTTTTTTCACTTCCACAATTCTGTTAGGGGTTAGTCATCAAGAAGTCAGTCAGTAGGTTTACCTGACCTAAACTATTTACAAATTTCTTGAATTTTCACAAAAAAAGTTCTTACCACTATTATTGTTAGTACCATTATTTTAGCAATGATGATAACGATAGCAAGGGTAGTAATTATAATAGAAATCAAAACTATTTTTCTGAAAATTCAAGGAAAGGGATAAACAGGTGGGGTCAAGTAGGTCTACTAATTGATCCCTTGGTGACCTTAACCCCAGTGGAACCATGCGCATATATAACAGTAGAAGACAGTGCACATTTCTATAAACATTGGGCTAAGGATCATTAGCTTTACGAAAGATTCTCAAGAAGAATAGATTTTTAGAAGCTACTAGAGGGGCCAGATTAGATATTTAGGATTTTGCATTTACTTCCAAGAGCTGTGAACAAAAAATCCACACAGAAGCACTTAAGCTTTGAAATTTAATCAGAAAGAGATGCTAACACAAATGACTTTGTATATGATATCTGTGTTTCTTTTGTGCCTTTAGAACTTTATTTTGTCCTTTATTTAGATGTCTGTGTAAAACTAAAAGCATGAGATTTTTTAAAATTACGATAACTAATAAAGTGCAAAGGGATTTTCCATCCCCCCTACCATCCACCCACCCACCCACCTCCATTATGTATGCATTTTTTTTTCTCTTTTTTGTATTTTTGGGTGTGATTCTCTGAGATCCCATAACATTTATAAACAGTAGAGATAGATAAGGAGAGATAGTAAGTTTGTGTGTGCTTTTTAGTTTCATTATGTGAGGCACTGAGAAGAGGAGTGACAATCATATGTGTTGATTATGTTGTTTATTATATATTTTTTTTTATTGGATGATGGTAAAATTATTTCAGGTCAGTAAAAGATGTTAAAAAGTAATAAAGGACGAATGAAAGACACTAAAACAAGAGTGGAGGGCTTGTAATCCCATAGATTTCAGAAACAGATTTTTGTCACTCGTCCTTCATAGGCCTGGTACATGCGTGTCTGTGTAGGGTGACTAACCATGGGCAGTCTAGTTCAGTCCTCTTGGCTGTGCACGCCTGCCTGTCCCCGAAACCCCAAAGGTCTTCTTCCAACCCTCCCCATAGCTTCCTCGGGCTCGGACTCCAGTGACATAGAGACTCTCGAGTGCCCCGGTCCCGATGATTTTTACGAGGACCACGCCCTGGCCTACGATTCCATGCACTCCTCCCTCATGTCCTGCTCCCTGCGCAGTTTTACCTTTGTGGGGGACTCAGGTGAGCTCACTCTCCAACAGCTCTGCCTCCTCAGCCTCCTAAGGATCTGCTTTTTTAAAGTCTAAAATTTTTTGATTTAATATATAGTTTCTTTTACCTTTTATACCTTTTCAGCATTAGAGGCAGATATCCTTTAGCTTTATGTATACTTATTTGTTTATTCTTTTAGTTCTTTTGTATTTTTTATGCATTTATAATCTTTTGTTTTCAGGAAAATATTTCACTTAATTTTAAGAAGAGTTTGAAAGAATGCAATGTAAAATGAATATGAACACAATTGTATTTTTCTGCATTATTTATTTAGCAATGTAAAATCATCTGTCAAAACTAAAGATTTATGTATGTACATGTATTTAAGTTTGTATATATCAGTATGTCCAAGAAAACACAACCACAGTAAGAGCATAATTAGTCAGAATGTTTCAGTCCCTTTACAGGTCCCTCCTTAGAGGTTGCAGAACCAAAATGGATTTTGGTTCTGCAAGATCTGAAGAGGGACCCTGAAAGGGTCTCGAATGTATGTAATTATGTTCTTACTGTGGCTGTGTTTTATTGTATCTATATGTACAAATTACAAGCATATATATATATATATATGCGTGTGTTTGAGGGTGATTATTATTATGATTTTTATTATTCATTATTATTATGATTATTATTTGAGGGTGATAATTATTACGAGAGAAAGATAATAATGATAATTATAGTAATCATTCCCTAACCTAACCTAACTATCATTAACCTAAAAAGAGAAGGCTTCTGCATGACGTGAGTGGCCCTTAATCAGTACATCTCCTGCCGCCCGCGCTGGGTACCACCCACGCCCACAAGACCCGTCAGCGGAGTCGCCTCAGCCCATCCGTTGCAGGAATGCTCGCCATAAAAAGTCAACCATTCCGTATTTCGTTAACAAAGGGAATGTCTAAATGAGTCGAACATATATATATATATATATATATATATATATATATATATATATATATATATATATATATATATATATATATATATATATATATATATATATATATATATGCATATTTGCAGCCTATGTAGATACCAGACCTCCATATTGGCCCAAAATTATTGTGAAATATTTTCTGATCTGCATGTACATGTGTTCATATTATATTAGCATTTTTATGATTGAATCACGTTCTGTAGCTGTATTTTTTGAAACGTCACACGATCCCAGTTTCATTTTGTTCAATCTCTAATCTCTACCTTTGCCTCCTCTGTCCTCCCTCATTACCTGCATGCCTGCGCAATTTGTTGTTGCACACCACACCCTGTTAGAAGCTTCTGTGGATAATCTATCCCTAGATGGGACCATGGTGGCCAGTAGAGCTGTCTGGGAAGGTGTAATCCCAGGTGCGGTTTGTTATTATGATTTTTTTTTTTTTTCTTAAATGTTTGTGATTATTATTATTATTATTATTATTATTATTTATGATATTATTTATTATGATTTTCTTTGTTATTGTTATTACTAATATGATTATTATTATTATTATTATTATTATTATTATTATTACTACTACTATTAGTACTATGATTATATTTGTTATCATTGTTAACCCTTTCCCGACGGGGCACTCGCTACGCGAAGACCCCTATGCCGGGCGATTGCAATATTGCATTGAAATCGTCACACTGGCTTGACGCCCCGGCATCGGGATTTTGGCTGTGTCACACAGGTGTGACGCACCGTCGTCATAGGGTTAAGAGGGCTTGACATTTTAAAACAAGTAAAGATATCCATAGACATGTATAATCTTATGTATTATGTGCTGAAAATGTATTCTGCTTTTACATGCCTTCCATGAAATATGTTAAAACACCTTTC
>BOPN01006114.1:60000-65000 GCA_017312705.2 Penaeus japonicus
AACAGAATTGATTTACAGGCCTAGTGGATCTGTCTGTGCAGAACATTGACAAAGGTTTGGAAAATGACAGCTTGGGGTTTTTGTTTTCATTTTTGTTATGGACTTTTACTAACACATGACAAATAATTTTTTGTGTTACCTGTAATGCTGACATTGTCTCTTGGAAAAAAATTGTATTGTTTACTGAAATTTCCTTTTTTTCCAGAAGCTACCTCTCTCTGCATACTTAACACAATATTTATGTTATATGTGAATTTGTTTGCGTGTGTGTGTTTATGTGATTATTAGTGGACATTTGTCTGTGCGTGAGTCTCTGATCAGTGAGAACACTTGACTGAATGTAAAGTGCCAATTTGTTTTGTTATGTTATGTTGTTTTTTTGTCACTTACTTCACCAGGAATTTTCTCTCTCAAAAATGAAAGACCTGTTGCATGTGTATGACTTGTATTTTTTAGCCCCATTTAGTCTTAACAATTCTTTGTTATAACTGATTTTAACCACATTGGACAAAAAACTTCCTTGGAAAGAATTGTCATACTGATTTGTAATTACATTTTTTTTCATGTGTTTTTGTCAATTGAGAATTGCCATTAGTAATCATACATTGGTTTATGTTAAGTAGTTAAAATGTTTTGATTAGAAATATTTCATTATGATTAAAGGAAAAAAAAAAATATGTGTATGGACTTTAGTGCATGTCATGGACAGAAATTTGAGTTTTGAGGCTGTTGATGTTTTCAAGTTTTTTTTTCATATATATTTTTTCTCCATTGTGTTAGATAATGAAATAGAAGTAAATTACCTTCAATGACTGTGTCAAACTGCCTTTTGTTTCTTAGATCATTATGGCAAGGACATAATGTTATTTCAGGTGAAAGTGACCATCATTATTATTTCATATTGTCTTGTATCATTAGAATACTTGTTTGCACATCAAATCAGAGATTGACATGTTTCTTTTTGTTTTTGTTTTGACCAATTAGTTGTGTACAACTATGTCTTATTTTAAACACAGTAAAATGAGCAGTCTTTATATAAGCAAAGTAATGATCAACATTACTTTAACCAATAACAGAATGCCATTTTTTTTTATGGAAGTTCTTCATGTTGCAGGTTGGTCCAGCCGTAGCATGTGGCAAGACACACTAAACTCTGCTCAGGTACGTAAACTGCGTGAACTCCAGGATGACTTGGTGAGCTGCATGAACTCACCCCTCCAGCCCCCTCCTGCCCCTGCTCCTGGATTCTCGTTTGACACCCCCCAGCCTCCCCTAATGGAGACATACCCCCCTGAGGCTGATTTGCATGAGTCTGCTTACCCGGGTGTAGATGCTCCCTTTGTGCCGGTCCTGCCTGAGAGCAAGGAGAACCTGCTGATTGTGGAGTCTTTCGTAGAGTCTTTGGTGACCCCCCTAGAGGATGCTGGGGTGGTGCTCACTACCAACCGGAGGAAAGCTGATGTGGAAGCCTTCAGCCAGCCGCACCCAGAAGGCTTTGGGGCTGCCACTGACCCCACTTTTGCCACCCCAGACATCATGCAGGAGGAGGACTTCAAAGCCGGGCTACCCAGACAGGTCATAGAGGATCCACGCATATTCCAGGAGACTGAGGAAATTCTTGGAAATGTGCAGGAGGTTGTTGCAGAGGCTGCAGAGGTCATAGAGGCATGTGTCCCAGAGAGCTGTGATCCCTTGGTCCCATATGAAGGTGAACAAGTGAAGAGCGAGAGCCCAGGTCTCCCCCTCCTGGACCAGTCTGCCAAAGGTGACAGAGCCGAAGATCTACATGATGAGGATTTGGCTGCTACAGTAGAGATAGAAAACCTGCAGGTGTGACTAACAGTTAATGTGTTGTTGAGTATCTGTTTATTGTTTGTTATTGATTAATCAAATTGATTTGTTTCTGATACATAACAAAGAAGATATCAAGGTGAGAATTTATTATTTTTTTTTAGAAAGAAAGAGATGTATCATCTTAAATGAAAGTTCTGTTTACCAGATATATCATGGCCATTGATAACAGGAAAATATCAAAAGAAAATTTCTCATCATCCATTCATGTTTTGTTGAACTACTGCTAATTAATACCTGATATCTAAAAGGCACAACCCCAAAAAATAGAAAGTAGAATTAATTGACCAAAACTGGTATAAAGGCCAGTTTAACATTGCCAAGCACTAAAACCAGATCAGTGAATATTAATAGCTAATGCCTACTCAGTATTTGGTTTTCTATATCAATTTTAGGGGGATCTGTTTAGGTTCATTCGACACATGCTATACATAGATTATATGATGATTAACCAACATCTTTACTAATTGTTGACTTTCCACCAGCTCATTGAGAAGATGAACCAGGAGAATGGGAATCTGGAATTGGAAATCTCACAGCTGCAGCAGGAAAATGTTACACCTTTCAAGAGTAAGTTTTGAGAGTATTATTACTCTTTGATCACTGTTTTTCAGATTCACTGACTGAATGTTTTATGTACAGACATCAAAGTACTACCCTTTTCTGTTTATTTTTTTTTCTTTTATTTATTTATTATGATTTTTTGCATCATGAGTTCCCATATCAGTTTTATAGCATTGCTCCTATAAAATAGATGAAATAATACAATACTCAAAATGCATATTTTGACCTTACCCCCACACTAGTCACAGGCAAGGATGGGAAACAAGCAAGAGACCTACGGGAGCGTATAAATCGGCTCATAGTGGAAAATGAGGAGCTGCGCATGGCCATAGGGAAGCTGCAGTTCTCGAGTCTGCCTGATGGTGACACAGGTGCCTTCAACACTGCCCTTGACAAGAACTACAACCTCCGTGTTGCCGTTGGAAAACTCACGTAAGTCTTCTCAAAAGTCTAGTGATGGGGAGATTTTGTAGCATAGGTTGTTGGTTGGTTGAAAGCTTCATTGCTAATTTAGTCAAATTTATGTTTTTGTTAATTCAAACTGATAAGAAACTATTTCCTTTCTTTGCATGTCATTTTTTTTCTCTGATGGAAGGATTGTAACCTAATTGTGATATATACCATGATCTCTTGTTATTTGATTATTTATACATCATTCCTACTTTTTTTTCTCTCTCTCAAATTTATTTTTATTTTTTTCAATCCTCTGCAGACATCTTGTCTCTGACCTGAATGCACTGAGGGTTTCAGCCAATGAGCTACAGGCGGAGAATCATGAACTCACCATCCAAGTTGGAAAACTGCGATACCAGCAGGTGAACAAAAAGAATTATTTTCTGTGTCTCTCTCTAGGCTCTACAGAAGTAACTGAAAGCAGCACATAAAAAGGGAAAGCTGTTGACCCATTGGCACTGGCTTGATATGATATCACATCATGGGAATATTTCACTCCTACCAAATAAGTTCTATCATGTCATGATCTCTCTCTTAAAACATAGGTTTTTACATTGTTAAGTTAGTATATACTCATAGGAGTTCCATTTGTATAGACACATTTTTCTTCTCTTGTGAAAATAACATGAATACAAAAACCTATTATCACCCCAATGAACTAGGCAGGTGAAAAGCACTCTGAGAGACGCAGAGCGGCAATGCGTCAGGAGAGATCTCACACTTAGTCACTGTGCATGCTTGTTATTTAAACACTTTTTATCTAAACTGGAACTATACAGAACCTAACCAAGCCTGTGCCTTGCCTCAGAAAGTAAGGGAAATATACTATTATTGAAGATTGAATGTGTGGCTTTTGTGGTTTAAACTGGTGAAATGAAATACACTTCCATTTTTATCATACTTTGTGTGAAAGTGTTAGACTACTATTTTTGAAAAATGTCCTTACTGGTAAACAACCAGATTCTTCCAGACTATTTAAATTCTGTAACAACTGCTCTCCACAAAAGAAAGAATAATTTGTAATAGTTGTTTAAATTTTACTGTAACATACTTTACACTCTAGGCATGCCTTTAGATTAGAATTCAGATATTTTTATATTATAATAATTAATTTCTTTGTGTTATGGTTTCAACTGTTTCTCCATGGAAGTATGAGCACTTCCTCAAGACCATCTCTCTCTCTCTCTCTCTCTCTCTCTCTCTCTCTCTCTCTCTCTCTCTCTCTCTCTTTCTCTCTCTTCTTCCTCTCTCCCTCCCTCCCTCTTCCTCTTTTCCTGCTCTCCCTCACTCCCTCCTCCTTCCCCCTCTCTCCCATAATACCGCTCTTGCCAGCTAGATAACAAGTACATCAAATGAGTAAGTGTGAGGTCTCTCCCAGCACGATGCAGCACTGTGCCCTTATAAGCAATTTTTAACCTCACACTTTAACTGAGTGATAATCAGATTTTTTTTTGTCTTCATTTATGTTATTTTCACAAATGAATAAAAATATGTCTATACAAATAGAACTACCATGAGTATGTGCATGTTTAACACAATTAAACGTTTTGAGGGAGAGATCATGAAGTTCCAGGACATCAACCAGCGTAAATGAGTTGAGTTAAAGTTGAGTGACATCTGAGCTCAACTCTTGATTCATGAATAAGATTCCCTTAATTTCAGTAATGGCTTGTACCATTATAATTCATGCAGCCTAACATATATTGGCTTTTGTTAATCTATTCCTATACATTGGGGTTCACATCAACAGCAACCGATGCCAAGGGAGCTCAATGCTGTTGCCAGGGAAGTAGAAAATCTGAAGAAGACGGTCCTGGAAGCCTCCGAGAAGAAGAAGGATGTACCAAACTTGAACAATGCCAGAAATTACGTATCATATATGACTCAGGTGGGTGGATGACCTCTAGTGCAGGGCTCTTTAAAGTACAGCTCGATTAAGAGGTAGTGGTCAGTAGGTCACTGCATCACATTAGAAAGATAGTGATTTAAAATAGACAAGGAAAGGATCTATATAAACTGAAAAGTAAACATATTAGATAAAATAGCTAACAACACAAATATATGCTTCTCACCCCAGATAAGTATTGAGGACACGCTGTTAATACATGAAGCCTAACTTGGTTGTTATGTAA
>BOPN01006114.1:70000-72500 GCA_017312705.2 Penaeus japonicus
AGAGGGCGCGGAAGCGGGGGACACAATAGATATGAGAAGCACTTTAACTATAGGCGGTATGTCAGATTTGATGATGACGATGATGATGATGACGAGGAAAGATACCAGTACCAGTTCCACGAAACTAGACGGGGGAGGGGACGGGGCGGGCAGCGGGAACACCACCGACGGGGCAAGGGGCAGAGGGAATGGATCATCCCTAACTTCCATGCAGCCGGAAAGCACTACTAGGTGTGCTCATTGCATCCTTAGGGTAGCAACATCCCCATCCCCTTGTGTCCCCTTTTTTAGAGGAGTATATTCATATGAAAATAATAGTAATAATGATAATGATTGATGGAATAGGAAGAAGAATAGAGGTAATGGAAGTTCTTGCTACTGATGAGTTCCTCTGAAACGAGGCTCTATAGCAATAGTTGAGGCTGACTCTCGCCCCCTTCAATCTTATCCGTCTTTTTTTCTTTCTTCTTTTCTTTATTCCTTTTGGAAGTCAGTTGCTACAAAGTATTCAAGAAAAACAATTATCATTATATCACTCAAAGATTTTTGTATTTGGTCCAGCTACATAGATTGATTTACCTATTTTATAGGTAATGACAGCTATGAATGAAGTTAATTTAACTTTGAGACGTAAGAGGTGTGTTTGAAGTATTTTGATTACTGTTTTCATCAGAAAAACATGCTTGGAGTAATTACAAATCTTGGTTTGTTTCTGATGAAGATAGTAATTGAAACACATCAAATGTGTTGTTAAAGTTAACGAGTCTCATGCATACCTTTTTCTACGTTTGTAGCAGTGACCTCTGTTCTTTACTTATTTTGATTAATCAAGAAACAAAGTTAAGTTATTCTTTGACTCCTTGCATCCACAGTTCCCTTAAGAAAAGTCAAGTACTTTTCTCTGTTGTGGTGCATTGATTGTAGATATATCCTTCCTCTTGTATGAACTTTTTTCTGATATTTCTCTTTTGTTTTTATCTAAAGCTTAAGAAACCTACTTATGAATGGAGAATATACTGTATAATGCATTAGTTTTTGTCATAAAAAGATGTCAAGGGAGATGTTTTTGTTCTGTTTTGGATAAATTCCTAATCAAGTAGGTTCCCATAGACACTTAGATTTTAAGGTTCCTAATATTCCAAGGGTGGAAGCTGTATTTTTGACAGGATTTTGATGATACACATACGAGTGACCTGACTTTTTTTCCTTTTCAATTTTTAACATAATTTTTTAATCTCTCGATGTATGGTCATCACCTTTTTTCTCTCTTTTCTTTCAATATTTACAATTTTCTTTCCTTTTTTTATCTTTCTCCTCTCATCTCCTTTTTTCTAAACTTCCTCATTTCCATTCCAGATGACTAAGCCTCGATGCTCTTTCATTGTTAGTTGTACACTATTGGAAGGAACAAAATTCCCCAGAAGAAAGGTGCGTTACACGTGACAGTGTGTAGATAACCCCGTCAGATCTGGGCTCGTAGACAAAAATTAAAACGTTTCTTTTATCATGAGTCATGATAATAATAATAATGATAATGAAAAATGCTCTTGAGAACTTTTAAAGTTGTATATTAACCACTAGAAAGATTGTTTTAGTACCGTTCAACAGAACTAGTGTATAGAGCAGAAAGGTGTTGAGTTTCCAAGTGCAAAAGCCATGGCTAGTATTTTGGCTTATAGTTCACAGTATGTAGTGGGTAGAGAAGTAGCCATTCTGAGCTGAGTGTATTTTTTCAAGGCCATTTTACAACAGAATTTATTCTTTACAGCATGACACTAGACAGGAAATTAGCTCGGAATAGTGCTAAATGCCTTCACTCTGCGCATCAACTGATAATCCTGCCTGTATATTTCAGCCACTGCACAAAGTAGCACTGCAGCAGATGTCCTCGCATATCTAGTTGTCTTTAAAAAAAAAATCTAGCCTTCCTTTTCTCAATGACCGTTTGGATTGTCGAAATATATGCTATTTTTTGTTTAATATTTGACTGAGCTCCAGAGCAGCTCATGAGTGTAATCTAACCCGCATGGTGTTCTGTTCCTTCTTTGTTTCTATTTTCACATGCTTTTTGACTCCCAAACATCTTGTCTCCATTAAAGTCATCTCTCGTCAGCCTTGCAGCTCAACTGGCCCTTTTTTTTTCTTTTTTTTTTCATTCCTGTTTTTATGTAAAGGTGTTGTTTCCTAAACCTTGATTGTTTCTTCAAGGTACAGAGAAAGCTATGTTAAATTTCAGGATGAATCTTAATTCTTCATGCTTTAATGTCATATGTGATAGTCATTTATATATATTAAGGATAAAAAGGCCGAGAAGTTTGTTAAGCACTTCATTTAAAAGTGGTCGATGGTGTTCTTCTTTAGAGTTGTTGACATTTAAGGATATATATACATATACATATATATATATATATACATATACATATACATATACATATACATATACATATACATATATACACACACATACACATATATATATATACATATACATATACATATA
>BOPN01006114.1:77500-82796 GCA_017312705.2 Penaeus japonicus
CGCTGACACGGCGGGCTCGCCTCAGTGCATATAAGCCCGGCGAAACATCTGATCTCTCTCTCGCTCTCTCTTTCTCTCTCTCTTAGAAGTAAGACTTGTTTCTGGTGCCTACCTCAGACTGAGAGGTTCCTCGAATGAGGTACCTCCGGAGCTCTCCAGCATTACGAGCGAAATTCATTTTCAAGTTAAAGGAAAGTGTGTGACCCCAGAGCCTCAGCGTAATACTGGAAGGAGGTTCGCTGGCTAGCCAGGTGTCAACATGGGACATCGATGTCCACTGTTTCTGATATGGAAAGGGAAAAAATGGACCAGGGAGACGTACTTCTAACGGATGATGATGTAATAAGCAAGAAACGAGGAAGAAATGGCGAAGACTGAAACCTCAGTGACACCGAAAGAGCATGTCAAAGAGAAGAAATAAGGAATAAGACCGACGCTATGGACACAACTGAGACAACTCTCGGGAACCAGAATTGTGCTATTCTTAAAAAAATAAATATATATAGTGGTCCATGGAATTGGGTCGAGATCACCGTAGTTTCGACCCAAATTCTGAAGGAGGAAGAGGAAAGTCGTATTTTACGGCACGAAGCGTCGAGGCGGAGCAGCTCCTGGCATGCGCGGGGATACAAGGAGACAGAGCTGATATGTTTCGCGAGAAGGACAAGCAGTATTGACGAAGGTAGTTGTCTTCCAGTACGCCTTGTGCTGAACCTAGACTCGGCGACGACAGGTTATTTGGTAACAAGGCCTGCGTCGAGGAGTAAAAGGCGGAGCCTCTCTTTGCCTCACGAAAGGGCCCGTCCCGGGAAAGGAGGGCGGCGCCGTGTGTGGAGCAGCCAGTCATGTGCCGCAGGTGTTTGATGGGGACAAAAGGCGTGGACGTGTCTGCAGAATGGCCGAAAGCGATCGAGGGAATATCTTCAGAATATACTGATGTACATGACTGAAGATAAACTATCCTGTTATATGTACGAGAAAGGGAAAGGGAACATCAGATTGTCTAACTCTGTGTTTACCTAAAGATGCAGTAAATGTAGGAGTTGATTTACAGGCGCTTTTGATGAAGGTAATGGGGAAGTGATTATATGTGAGTTGACAAAATCAAGTGTAACAGAAAAGCTGCTGAGAGGCACTGGTGAGGATCAGTGGACTTACCTACCCACGGCGGGCGCAGCCGACGCGCTGATGCCACGAGCGATTTTGACCGCGCGAGCCAGAGTGTCGCCGAGTGGCACTAGGAGTGAGGAGGAGTGTGCATAGTTGTAAATAAATCATTTCTTTGTTAGAATTAAGAAAGTGTTTCAATAAATTCGTACTTCTCCCATTAATTCCTGATTTAGCGTACATTCTTCCTTTATGGAGGTTAAGAGATACATTCTTCTCACATCATAATGAAACACAAAAATATGGAGGCTTTTAGTACAATAAAGTATGAATGAGTATACATACATATTCGTAAATATATAAATACATATATATGTATACACACATGCATACACCCACACCCACCCACACCCATCCACACACACACACACACACACACACACACACACACACACACACACACACACACACACACACACACACACACACACACACATATATATGTATATATATATATATATTTTTATGTGTGTATATATGAATATATATATATATATATATATATATATATATATATATATATATATATATATATATATATATATATACATATATATATATATATATATATATATACATATATATATATATATATATATATATATATATATATATATATATATATATATATATATATATATATATATGCTTATATGTATATATATATATATATATATATATATATATATATATATATATATGTATATATATATATATATATATATATATATATATATATATATATGTGTGTGTGTGTGTGTGTGTGCGTGCGTGCGTGTGCGTATGCGTGTGTGTGTAATAATGATTATGATGATAATGGTGATGAAACCGATGATGATGATCACTAGTAATAATGAGAGTAATAGTGATGATAATGGTTATGATAATAATCATTATTATTATCATTATTCCACTACAATGATAATTATTAAAAATGATTATGATAATGATGAAAATAAATGAGGATAAACATAATGATAACAATGATATTAAGGATAACGAAATCCCAATATTGGCGATAATAAAGATAATAGTAATGATGAAAATGATAATAATGATAATGATAAAGAAATGATAATGATAGTAATAATAATAACAATGGTAACAATTCCAATGATAAACTTCCGATCCGCTGACCTCGCTCGCCCGGCGTGTCCGGTCCTCTGCCCTCGTACGCGACCCTCAAACGCACCTGACAACAAAGCGTCTAACTGATCATATATGCGTATATGATCATCTTTGTTTATCTGTATCTGTCAGTGATCTCTTATCGAGAAGGCTCCTGACTCCGGCGACAGAATATAACGTCAACGGCGTGCATGGAAGGAGCGAAATGGTCCAGCCCAAATTTCCTTCTCGGCCGAACGCGAGCATGAATGGGAAGGTTAGCCCGCTCACTGCCCGACCTATTTCGCTGAAGAACGCATTTTGATCTACGCAACAAATGGAAACGTCTTGCCTGCACTTGTTTCTTATACTTTACTAACGCATCAATATATGTGTGATAAAGATATAGATGCAGTTTTGTTCATACCCACTACTTCCGGATGGTAATTTGACCCGAGTCTTCGGTGTCAAATGAACTACAGTTTATCGAGTCACAGCTGACTCGGACATCCGGGGTCCGCTGTACTTCAGTTGAACCAATATCGATAGGCGAAAGGATAGTCGTTATCACTCACGCTTTGGTGAAAATTAATATGTTCATATCACCATTACTTGTAATAGAAGTAGTAGTATTGGAATTATCATTACTATTATTAGTAGTAGTAGCAATAGTAATGGCGATAATAATAGTACTATGATAATTGTTGAAATTGTATTGATAATGGCAGTTACTGATAGTGATGGTGCTAATAATAACGAACAGCAAAACCAGTAATGAGAATCACAATACTGATATTACCAATGATTTTCATGATAACTTCGAGGATACTAATAATGATAGAAATTAGAGCCAAGGAAAGCACTGGAATCTAACGATTCTGCTGACAGTTCGGATCCCATCGCCTCAGTTACCTAATGGTTGTGATTACCTCCTTCGAGGGATATTTGCAGAGTCGTTAATGGGTGTTTCCTTGGCGCCCGGAATCACTTGGCGTCACTGCTGCCGTTGTGATTGTCACCCTCGTTAGCACTGGTTGTGTTGGTCATGAAAGTCGCAAAGGATTGTCACTATGAGGTGTCATCATTGTTGCTTCGCTGGCGCTATGATCCTTGCTCTCTTATCATCATACTTATTATAATGATTGTCGTCAGTCTCATTGTTATTGTTGATATTATTCCTTTTGTGATGATGATGATGATGGATGACAACCATCATCATCATCATCACATCCTTTTGTGATGACAATGATGATGATGGTTGTCATCATCATTACTGTCATTACTATCATTATTACTATTATGTTTGTTGTTGCACTTATGTTTGTTATTGTTGTAGTTATTTCTGTTATCCTTTTCTCCAATATTATCAGTGTTATAATGATTATCTTATCATCATTATTACGATCAGCTTTTGAGTATTAGTTCATCATCTTTATGACCGTTCTTATCAGTAAGACTGTTTGCGACACATATCTGATATGCCATTATTGCTGCTTTGCTGCTGCAGTTTAGCATGCTAGTTCTGTTGCAATCATCATCGCCATTATTGATATCATCGTCAGTATTGCCAGCGTTGTTATTGTTGTTGTTGCACCATATATTCACCTTCCCTTCAGCCCACTGGGACCGCACGTGCACCTCACTGTAGACGATGTATGTGGACATTTTGTTTTCCATGTATCTTATAATAACTTATAATATCTTATAATATTATTAAATATCTTATCATAATCATATTACAATATAATGCATATATGGAATTTGATTTTGTTCGAAATTTTCCTGCTGTGATTGCAGGGAGTGATAAGCAGGTCTGGCAAGGTGATATTTTTATAATATAATATATTCTTATTGTAGATTTAAAAAGTAAAATATGTGCAGAATTACAAAGATCAAGAGGGGGCTTTTGTAAAACGATATATATATATATATATATATATATATATATATATATATATATATATATATATATATATATATATATATATATGTGTGTGTGTGTGTGTGTGTGTGTGTGTGTGTGTGTGTGTGTGTGTGTGCGTGTGTATACATATATATACACACACACATATATTATATATATATATATATATATATATATATATATATATATATATATATATATAAGTATGTATATGTGTGTGTATATATATCTATCTATATATTTCTCTCTCTCTCTCTCTCTCTCTCTCTCTCTCTCTCTCTCTCTCTCTCTCTCTCTCTCTATATATATATATATATATATATATATATATATATATATATATATATATATATATATATATATATATATATATATATGTATATATATATATACACACACATATATATATATATATATATATATATATATATATATATATATATATATATATATATATATATATATATATATATATATATATATATATATATATATATTATATATATATAAACTAATATACTTTACTCTAAGTGTGGAATAAACATTTGTTGTGATATTTGAGGAACGGAGTGAATATAAAGTAGATAAGGCATATCAAGATGATAATAATGTTATGGTAATGATAACGACAAGATTATGAACCAATCCTTTACATGTTTGTTTCTCTCGCCACAGCTGATGACAACGATTCAGTGTTTATTAGAACATTAATACAGATGTTTACTCCTGGACGTTAGTGATTCCTCCACAGTAGAAAGGAAATCGTATGCAAATAAAGGAACGGATTAAATGCATACAAAACAAAACAAAACAAAAAAAAATCAGCCACAGAAGTGTTCAAAGACTATGCACAACTACGGAAAAAAGTTACTTCAAACTAATGAAAAATCGCAAGAAAAACAAAATAACGAAAAAAATAAATATAAAAGAATAGTTTCAACCGGAGAAATACTTCAGGATATAAACGCCAACTAGTTCAAATCGCCTGCGGCACGCCTTCAAAATTTGGGGGAATGATTAGTATTTGGGGAGGTATTTCAGTGTGTACATATCATATGTATATGTATATGTATATATACATATATGTATACATATGCA
>BOPN01006115.1:45047-47547 GCA_017312705.2 Penaeus japonicus
ACACACACACACACACAAACACAAACACAAACACAAACACAAACACAAACACAAACACAAACACAAACACAAACACAAACACAAACACAAACACAAACACACAGACACAGACACAGACACAGACACAGACACACACACACACACACAAAAAATAGAAACAAACAACAATAACAAAAAATGCAGCACTTTTACAGCTGAGATGCTACTAGTTCATATAAAATGTCTGTCACTTTCCACTTATTCACACTGTGAACATGGTTTAATCTTTCTTCTGTATGATAATCTAGGAATGTAAAAACTAACATTTTAAAGTATTAGGAATTTAGAAAATGTTAAATAAAGTTTAACATGTATCAGCTTCTGTTCTGTGAAGGACCATATCATTTTTTAATTATGAATAGCAATGTCAACACAAGATATCAACCAATCAGCTTCTTTGTTATGGAAGAGGGGCATTGCTTCTAAATAGATATAAAATATGATGACTAGAGTTATGTATTGTCTATCCAACTGAAGAACTATTATCCTGTTTCCCAATATGATAACCAACAGTGTACTTTAAAATTCTGCATTTTCAGCGTGAACATTTGAACATCATCAAAATTGCAGGTGTAACAAAATGTACTTGAGTTGGACATTTTATGGAAAATATACATATGGCCAGGTGAACTCTGGAAGCCATGCCAGATGTGGAGAAATGAAACACTTGAAAACTCTTAAACATATATTTCATTAAATAGTTTTGTATATCTTCTGGCATACT
Source organism: Penaeus japonicus (assembly GCA_017312705.2). Taxonomy (NCBI): domain Eukaryota; kingdom Metazoa; phylum Arthropoda; class Malacostraca; order Decapoda; family Penaeidae; genus Penaeus; species Penaeus japonicus. The sequence goes on from BOPN01006115.1 coordinate 45,811, forward strand.
ATGATTTTTTTTGATACAATATATACATAGATAATTGGATAAGATCAAAGAAAACCCATATTCAAAGACATTTTGGTCTATTCTACACTTAAAAATGTTGTAACTCCTTTTTTTTTTCTGTGAAAGATGAAATGTCATGCTACCAAAGTAATGATTATGTACATGCCTTTTACCTAAAAATATTTTTAGGAAAAAAAAAATCCAAACATAAATAATCATATAGATATTCAGGCAATAACTTTTCAATAGAAGTCAATTCAGTTCAAAAGAAATAAAGTGATAAAAACTGAGCACACACACACACATTCAGACACACATACATAAAAAAATGAGGCGTAAATAAATTTCTGCAAAAGGTAACAAAGATGAATGCTGAATGATTGACAACTTAATAATAAGTAATATGGGTATTTCCTGGCTTCTTCTGGTCACATACAAAAGCTATTGCACTGAACAAAAACCATACTCCAAATTAAAAATAACTTAACACCCTTTAAATCCTTTCTGTTAAAAGAAATATATATATCTAGAGCCTCATGCCCATAGTATCCACAAACATGCAGGCTCCATGAAATGTAATTTTTCCTGTAGATACAATAATTGCTATAACAAACTCTTCATTGTTTTTACAAGGGCATGTTCTATATCCAAAAAATATTTTTATAAAAGAAGATATTTATAAAAGATGCAACAAACTACATATAGTGAAAGCTGGCACAGAAGATCATTACTGTCACTGTAATTCTTTTGATCTGATAAATCAAGTAAGAAGATGCCAACTTTTAGTGAAAGGAAATGGGGAAAGGCAGAAAAATATGAAATAATGTAAGGAGGAACAGGAAATGATAAAATAAATAAAATTTGAACAAACACTAATGTACAGTAGAAACTGAAGACTTTAGGCCCTTCCTCTTAAACATGCTACTTTTAAGTGACATTTCAATGGATTATAAACATTGCTTAACTTGTGCTTTCTTATATTCAACACTATGCCTGCAAACACTTTTAAATGCATTTTATTACAGGCAAAGTAAGAGTTTTAGGGTGTTACCTCATCCATTTAATCCACATTTTCATAATCACTACCAAAATCTTGGAGAAAGAGGAGATATTTGTGATTATACAACTTGCATTTAATTAAATTACATAGGCTTCCACCTGAAGTTGAATGAATAGCAAGGCCAATTTAAAAAATATCCATACAACAATTACCATGCCAGCCCTTCACACTTGTTTGCCTGTATGGCAGGGAGCAGCTTTCATGTAACAACCCAAAGATTTATTTATGTTGACATACAATATTGGTAACCTCGACTCTTTGCATGATTTTTTGGTGCCAAGTGAAAAATGCCAAAAGATCTTGCTTCCACTGTACCTATCATCCAAGAAAAAGACTGCATTATTCTTCAAAAACAGAAAAGATCAAATACATACATATGAATTTGTCGTGTGGATATTACATATTTTCAAGCATCATCTATATGCAAAAATACTTCATTGAAGCCTCTCTACATATTTACTTAATCTGAAGTCTCCAGTCAATTCTTTTGGATAGCTATTATTCATGGCATCTAAAAGAGCCTCTACACAGATTTATTCAGTCTAAACTCTTATGTAGATTCATTTACTTAGATGTATTTGGCAAACAACAGAGAGGACAATGGCAACAACCATTTGTAATTTGTACAATGCTTATGAAGCTTGGCTCTAATCATATGGAATATTCAATGTACTGTA
>BOPN01006115.1:52547-55259 GCA_017312705.2 Penaeus japonicus
TACCAAAATAATTATTTCTCTCCAATTTTTAAATATTCCTAAATACTTTACATATAATTTAAAAGAAATTGAGAGTTATCTTGAATAAAAATAAGGAAATAGTACTTTTAGGGGAAAAAAATCCTTACCATAACATACAAGACGTATGCAATCACCCGCAGCTAATTGGTCATCACATATTCGACAAACTGGATTGTAATCACTGTCATCTAACCACTTTAGATACGACTGGACCACACACTGAAGAAAGACAAAAATATTAATAGGAATAATGATGATAACACTAATAATAATCATAACTATTTTGTACAATTTGCAAGTCATTTAAAGACATTTGTTATTTCCTATTGAAACTATCAGGTGATTCTTGAAAAATGTCTGTATTAGGAGTAAACTGAAAGCGTATTTTCCCCCTTGTATTTGATAATTGATTTCCAAATAGAGCATGTTTTGCAGAAGATCACTGTCATATTGCCTTTTTCCGTTTGTTGAAATTACAAGCTATTTATATCATATAAACACACTCATATATTAAATCATAAGTCCAAGATGATAGAAAATACACGCAACATCTTAACCCAATCCCTATGGGCCCGGTGAGAAGTGGCAACCCCCTATGCTGGGCCTATGCAATATCGCCTCGGGGACGTCAGACTGGTGTGTCGCCCCATCATCAGGCACTTTGCCATGTCACATGAGTGACACACCGTCATCTGGGTTAAGATGCCCCGCCCAGGCTGAACATCTGAATGTATCGCCTGTCTTGGAATGTTTAAAATATATTTTCACTAACTGCAATCAACAGACACAGTAAATTATTACTCAGACTCTAAACAGCGTGAGAGGTAAAGGATAACTTATTACCCACCCATAACAAATGCTAATTAGTATTACTTTGCTAATATATCATATATAGACTCCTACATCAAACCATAAGTCAAGAAAATAATAGAAAAACACATATCAAGATGCCCAGCCAAATCTGAACATTTAAAGATGTGGCCAGACTCAAAGGGTTAAACCTACCCTGGAAATCATGAAAAAGAAAAGAAATATTAGATAGCCACCTTTTTTTTATCACATGAGATGACTACATTCAATGTATGAGAAATATAAAGTTACAAGACATTTTTATACCTATTTCTTTATGGGTAAATCTCTTATCAAATAGCAAGTTACACTAATATATAATAATGTAATGTGCCTTTGTGCTACTGGTGATCAAGGAAAAGAAAGCAAAGCTCCACCACATATATTCTGGCGAGAGCCTCAAGATAGAGCTTAGACTGATCCTTTATTCATCTATAATCACCAGAACAGTATACAACCTTCATATACCTCACTCTCACACATCCCTCTACTAACTGCAAATTTTGTTCTTACATTTGGTGTCCATAGAATAATTACTATTACATCTGGCCATACATATTATATAAAATGCAATTTTTTTATATCAAATTTGTTAACCCAAATCCTCCGGATGGCATGAAGTGATGATGTCACCTTCTTGGCCCAAACTCCGGCCGTCATGTAAGGTGACGGCACTTCGATGCCGGGCGCCATAAGATAAGATAAGATGAGTATAGGCCTATGCGGTAGCCTCCCGGAATTGCATAGAGCGCCAGTCAACGTCCCGGAGCAATTGGGTTAATACTGATGACACCAATTTTCTTTAGAATTGCAGTTGTGATTATAACAAAATTTTACTTCTCTTCTTGCATTCAGTTGCTAGGCAAAGGATGATATCAAGAAAAAGATTGGGTGCCTACAATCAGTTCCATGATTTCCTGGGTATGAAACATGTATCAACCACACTGAGGGAACACAAGAAAATTTCAGTGTATACAGCTCGCTTTGCTATACTGATACAACAGAGCTTGGACTGATTCCTTATTTGGCAATAAATCGCCAAGGAGGTCTACAAGCTCTATCTCACCTGAGTATGTGTGGCCTCTGCTGGACAGCCTACAAATTCTAATTTTAAATTCAGCACCAGTCTCAATACTACCAATAACAAACTAATGATAAACTGTTACTATACCTGGACAGTATTCATCAAATACAATCCATCGACACCAAATTCATTAATATCAATAATACACAACTCTAGTAAAGAGCTACTTGAACTTTTGAAGTCCTTTTTTTTATAACTTTGTTGTTTTACATGGTTATTGGCCACAAGCTTATTTTATCTCTGTGCATTCTTTCTATGAATAATTGTCATAATTCAATCTACAGAAACAACTTCAATAGGGGTATAAACAAGTCAAGACGTGGAAAATAAATAACCAAAATATTTGCGGAACCTGAAAACTTGTAGTGCACAAAACCTGAAGTTAACAGACGTCAGGGACCCCAATATCAAAGGAAACCAATCACGCCTCTTACTTACTGTTGGATGTTCATCGACAATACAGTGTTCGCAGACGTTGACCCTGTGTTCAAAGCAGAACTGATTCGTTATCGTTTTTTTCGGGCATTTACAGAGACCCATTTTGACGGACTTTGTTGTGATCTGCCACGTCCTGGGTCGCTTACACACAGACACAAGCTCACTGATCCGTCAAGATATTCACAGCTTGCTAGAAAAATAAGAAGGATATTAATTCTTGTTGAATTTAGCATATGAGGGACATTACTAGATTAGGTGAATATTATCTGGATGTAATTATTTGTGGGGTTTAAGTACCACCATTAAGTATTGTTACGGCA
>BOPN01006115.1:56353-58853 GCA_017312705.2 Penaeus japonicus
AGACGATGCTCCACCACCAAACTCATAACACAGAAGTTCGCTTGGCTTGATATGAAGAAAGACGTCCGCCACTGGACCCGATGCTGCATCACCTGCCAGACAAGCAAAACCAGCCGCCACATCAAATCTGGAAAAGGGAATTCCCACAGCCTAAGCACCAGTCTTGCCCTCTCCACGTTGGCATCGTCGGCCCCCTACGACCGTCGGATAGGGCTCAGTGCTCGTTCACTGCCACCAAACGCTCCACAGACTGGCCCTCCTGTATAGTTGGATCAGCCACATTGGTGTTCTAGATGACATTTTCTCCGATCGGGGCCCTGCCTTCGTCTCCCAGCTTTGGACTTCCTTGGGAGAACTGATGCGAACAACCGTTCGTCACACAACCGCACAACGGGATGGTCGAGCGGACCCATCACACACTAAAGGCAGCCCTGATATCCCTTGCTATCCCGCTACCTGGAATCCTTAACTCCTATGGGCCCTGCTCGGCATGTGGTCTTCCCCTAAGTAAGGTCTTCTTATGTCTCCTGTCAAAATAATTTTCGATGAAGCCCTCTCCATCTGTCAGAAAATACTGGAAATCACTCCATTCCTTCTGATACACCTTTATAAGGAATGACACCCACAGGACCCATCTCACTTGTTACCAGGGCCATTATGCTGCCCTCGAATGCAACACCAAGGCCTATTGCAACGATCGCCTGAAATCCCCTAGCATGAAGAGGATTAAACCTCTTCTCCAGCCCTGTTTCCTGCAGACGCCCCTCACCTCCCGCCCCACAGAGACCCATGATCGACTGACCAATCAGGAGCCAGCCCCGCTTCCCTGTACTGCATACCTAATGTATATCAATCTGTTTTTTTTTAATTTTTTGGGGTAAACAATACCGCATTACATCTATTTGTATTCACTTCGTTTCTCACAGTAATATTCAGAGTACAGAATCTTGTAAATACGGAAGTTTGAGCTTTGAGCAAATATCTGGGAACAAGTCAACTAGCAGTGAAATATGACCCATATACGTATATGTAAATGTTACTATTGCGTTAATAGTGACAAAAAAAGAAGAAGAAAAAAATACAGGGCAGCTGACCTCGAGCAAAAGCACACTGCTGTTGAAAAATGTTTTACGAGCATAGATCTAAAACTGTTCTACAACATAACTGGCTCTCATTTATATTGCCTTTATGCAAATGAAGCACATGAATCTAATATTGGATGAAAGATGCATAAAATGTACATGCTCTTTTTTGAAAAGCGTTTTTTTCCGATAATAGTTCAACTCGTAACCTAATGACAGACTCATTCAGTTAAAGATTGTCCTTCGCTTGTAGAGAATCTAAGTAAGAAAAAGGATAAGCTGGATTTGCGGAGCAGATGGTTCGCCTGGCTTAAATGCCTGTGTCAGCGTATGCTGACTCGTGGGAAAATATACCAACGAGTGTTGACTCGACCTGAGCTTGGTCCTTACCCACCGTGATGTCCAGGCACAGCGGTGACCTCCAGGCGACAGTGGAAGCTGACAAGCCTGAACGGGGCTCGATCTGACGACCACGGGGATAAGAAAGAGGTCGCGCTAACTAGCGGCTTGAATCTAAGTAAATTATAATAACTACCAAGCATCAAAAGTAGTGATACTTTTGCTACTGCCGTTACATTTATTTATAATTAGATAATGTAAAATAGAATAGTGTATACAATAAGTAGACAACAGCAACAATAGGAAATATAACGTCAAAAGAACTCTTCTATTCATAAAATGTAGTCGAACAAAAGAGTAAAAATATCATACGAGATTGTAAACATATCTTCAGAATTCACATTCTATACAAATCAATGCATCTCTTTATGAGAGATGAGGCAATAATTCTTCGTCGAAAATGGAAATATCATACAATACTATATAAACTATATACTATTTACGTCACAAACTGCTTTCCATTATCATATCATATAGATTAATTGAATTTATAAGGTACTAAATATGGAATAGATGTGTCACCCTTGTATCATGTATATCGTTTGCTATGCGCCGCCTATCGGTCAATGTGTACAACTAATCGCACATAAAAACTTAATTTAATGGAAAATCAAAAGACTACCACGTGCATCCTGTAATCCCATATGTGGTCCATGCATCACAAGCAACATCCCGGATTACATCCTTACGACAAGTATGGTCTATGATATATACTCAAGCACGTCGAGTGAGTGACTACGAACGGGAAAATCACATTCTAGACACAGGCGACCAGAATGGGATACATATTTTATTCAAAAGAACGTTTTCATGTTGCCACGCATTCTTCGATCGAGCAACTACATACCTATGAATGACAACATGATTAACACGGGCGAAAATATTGGAGCCACGGCCTGCAGCGCAGAGACTCAGATGTGATGCAACAAAACCGCTAGATAAACCACTAGTCAGACGAGCGGCTTAAGTATTCCCCTATTTTCTTATTCCCTTTAGCTGATTTTCCTTGAACTGTTTGT
>BOPN01006116.1:10000-15000 GCA_017312705.2 Penaeus japonicus
GAAACATATTCTGGGAGAAGTTCAGCAGGTCTAATAAGAAATTTGAAGCAGAGGTACAAGATCCAACGAAACTACTGAGTGACCTTCTTCATCTTATTGATTCTATGAAGTCAAAGGTCCTCATCCCAGGTAAAACATTAAAGGCAGGGGAGTTGATTGAAAGCTACTTGGACCCACGTCCTTACTTGGGATATGAGTTTGAAAAGGAGATGTCAGAATGCAAATTTCCTCATGAAAAACAAATAAGACAAAGATGTGTAAGTTTTGTTGTGGAGCTAATCAAACAGCTTGAGCAACGTCTGCCTGACAATGTTCAAGTCTTGCAGTCAATGTCCTTACTGAGTGCAGGTGAATGCTTGCAACCCATAAAGCATGGAATAATAGATCTAGCAAAGATGTTCACTGAGAGTGATGAAATTTTGACACGAATTGACTTCCAGTGGAGAAATCTACATAAAATACTGTGGAAGAAAAATACTGACACATCAGAACTGAAATATCTTCGCACACAGATGCAACTGGAGAAAACCCCTTCAGTGATCTTGCAGAATTGGCTTTGACTGTCCTAACACTACCTCACTCGAATGCAGATGTGGAACGCATCTTCAGTCACATGAATATCTTGAAGTCAAAGCTACGAAATCGGCTGAGTATCAAAAGCTTAAATGCGTTGCTGACTATTAGATATGGACTACGAAGAAATGGAAGCTGCTGCTATGATTACAAACTGCCTAAGGAAGTACTTCAAAGTATTGGAACACTTAAAGCATACGAGTCATCACAATCTCCAGCAGGATGCTCACACACACAACCACAGCAGAGTGCCGCCACAGACGAAGAGATTGGAGACTGGGAGCTGGCAGATTTGGAGTAAAAGTGAGTATTTTGCTGTGAATCCATTATATTTTATGCTACATATATTTCAGCATTAAAAGTTAGGTGAAAGGACAATTAATAGGGATACTACACAACTTTGCGAAATTTAGCGCTTTTTTAGCGCTTTTTAGGGGTGGACATAGCGCCTTTTCAAATTACGAGTTGGCAACTCTGCGCACTTGATGCTCAGATCCAGTTGGTATAACACTCTGGGCGTGAAAGGTATGTGGGCGGGGTGGAGGGTTTTTAAAATTGCTATTTTGAAGTTGTGGGTGTGATATGTGTTGGTGATTTCAGGGTAAATGGTTAATGTGGTTATTGTTATTTAGATTTTGAGGGTGTTGAGAAAATGGTGGTTGTGGTGAGATGAGTGATGTGTTTGTTTTTTTGTTTTTTAAGGTTTGTAGTGATTGCTTTGCCAATTAGAAGCTGTCAGATTGCTTTAATTCTTAGTGCGATTTGAAACAAGTTATTGATGTATTTCATGTACATTTGCAGCTATTAAAAGAAAATACCTTTTCGAAACGTACTTTTTATATTCCAATAGTTCCTCACAGCATCAAAATAAGACATTTTACATATACATTTATCCAACATGAAGTTATTATTCTTTGATTTAAAAATACAAGTCATGAAGAGAACCGACATCACTAAGCAAACCCTTAAACCGAGATGCTTAAGCTATTTTTAACAATGTTTTGATAACCTTATATAGTCACGTCACAGGGCAGTGCATCCAGCCGTTATTTTAAGGATATGCTTGCATTCTGTTAGGAATATCGGCGCTTTACTCTATTAATAAACGATTTATTATTCCTTTGTAATAAATAAAGGCATTTAAAGTCATCAAACAAAAAGACTAGAAACTATCGGGCACAGTAACTCACGCGCGTTACACTGACCACTTATATGAGGTATATTATATTCTCTATGTACATTTCTCAATGGCTGTATTGACTACGTAAAATTAGTTTTAATATATGATAAATGATAAATCATTTATCTCAGTTATCGTGTTTTCTCCACATGGGATAATCCATAATAGATTTAAAATCTATCTCGAGACAGTTTCTCGTAGAATGGTATGCGTGAAAGAAAAAATTCTTCACATCTCGAGTAGATGAAAAAAAACGACTCAAATTTACTTGCATCGAACTAAATTTCCATTCTTGTCAATATATGTTTGTAATGTTATTATTATTATCATTGTTAGTAGCTTTATCATTATTTGTGATAGTGACATTATTTATAGCAATTTATGACAGAATTTACGTGTTATTTTACGTGACGCATCAGAAATGTCTATAGCTTAGAACTATTATTAGAATGTAAAATTTAAAGTGTAGTCTAAATTATATCAGTGGAATATTATATTATATTGATATATTGAATTTATGATGTGTTGAGGTTTTAAATCAGCCTAACGTATCTAAGAGGAGACAACAGTGCATGTGTGTGTGCTTGTGTCTCTATCTGTCTGTGTACATATATGAATACGCATACACATGATATATATAGATAGATAGATATAGCTATATATATATATACATATACATATATATATATATATATATATATATATATATATATATATATATACATACATACATGTATACATATATATATATATAATATGTATACACATACACACATCACATCATCGTATGCAACGCCACGTAACCAATCCCCACTCTCTCCCCACCCAACTCTCATCCTCCATTCCAGACCAAAAAAATTCTCCGGGGAAAATGGGCCTCTCGGTATTGCTCTGGTGGCTCGGTGGTGTGGTTGCCGTCCTCGCCGTGCTCATCGTAGGGTTCGGGATCGTGTACAGGCGCATCGCTGGAGTGTCCTCGTCGAAGACCAGCATGAAGGGAAAGACTGTTATTATCACGGGAGCATCTGCAGGTATTGATTTTTTTATTTTATTTATTTATTTTTTTTTTTTTTTATCTTTGTTTTCATTTTTTTTACTTATTTTTTATCATTTAAACTATTTTAATATTTTATTGTTTTTTTAGTTATTTTTTATCATTTGAACTATTTTGATATTTTATTATTTTTTTAGTTATTTTCTATCATTTGAACTATTTTTGTTTTTTTTCTACAATTAATTTTATTATTCGTTTTTACAAAAAAAAGTGTATTAGTTATCAATATTATTTAATATTTTTATTATCATTTTTAACGTTTTTACTATATTTTTATCACTTTATCTTTTTTATGTTTATATATTGACGTTGTGTGATTCTATGTTTTTAGGAAGTATAGATACCCATGTATGCATTATTTTTTAAATAAATGTGCATAAATATAATCAAATGTACAAACAAAGTCAAACACGCTTGCAAAAACAAAAACAAAATCAGCGACAATCACACACATATACATACGTTTAAAGATTAGCACTAGGATCACTTATCTGTAAAATCGCATGCAAATAAAAGTATTTGCAAGCACGAAGAAATTTAACTGAAAATATAATCAAGCATTTATACATACAAACGAAGAAATAAACACAAAAACATATAAATTCATTCTTTCTGTCTCTCTCTCTCTCTCTCTCTCTCTCTCTCTCTCTCTCTCTCTCTCTCTCTCTCTCTCTCTCTCTCTCTCTCTCCCTCTCTTTCTCTCTCTCTCCTTCCCTCTCTCCCTCTCTCTATTTATCTGCTGAAGAAATATGTGAATATGTAAAGAGTCAATACGCGACAGTTTAACAAGTAAGCATATTGTAACAGAAACGTAAAAAAATATTTTCAAATGAATGGCCATCCTTTAGAACCCCAAACACCGTCTCTTACTCACGCCCCGGTTTCCACCTTCAGGAATCGGCATGGAGGCAGCCAGGGACATGGCTAGGCGTGGGGCGAGGGTCATCCTTGCTTGCAGGAACTTGACGAAGGCGGCTGGAGTGGCAGGTAAGTGGAGAAGATTCTGAGGGGAATATGTTTTTTTTAGAGGGTGAGGGGAGAGGGGGGTTAAAGTGTTTTTATATGTTTTGTTTCTTTGTTTTAGTTTGTGTATGTTTGGTATTTTTCGTTTTGGTTGTCTTATTGATACACGTGTGTGTGTGTGTGTGTGTGTGTGTGTGTGTGTGTGTGTGCAAGAGGTGTCCCCGTGTACCTGTGTATGTGTCTGTGTGCCTGTGTGTGCTCGCGCCCGCGCGCGTGCGACCGTGCCTTGTGTGCAGCGTGCGCCTGTGTGTGTAAGACCAAATTACATATTGTACCTTAAGATCGTACCTTCAACACTTGAGTTCCTTATCAGCGCTTAACTTGCCAAGTAAGCATGATATCGCTCTCTAGTGACTTAGTTTCTTCCTGTTTTTGTATTTAATGAAGTTATTTATATCCCTCCCTCTCTCCCTCTCTTTTCCTCTCCCTCCTTCCCTCCCTCCCTCCCACCCATCCTCTACCCCTCTCCCTTCCTGTATCCACTCCCTCAACAGCCGACATCCAGACCAGCACGGGCAACAGCGACGTCGTTGTTCGAGAGCTGGACACCTCCTCCCTCGCCTCCGTCAGGGCCTTCGCCGCTAACGTCCTCGCCACGGAATCCAGGTAGGGCGCCACCTGTCGTGTCCTTGGGGTTTGGGGGGGCGAGTGATGAGGCGACTTTGGTGGTGATGGGTTGTTGTTGTTGTTTTTGTTTTGTGATGGTTTTGTTGTTGTTGTTTGTTGTTTTTGTTTTTGTTTTGTGATGTTTTTTTATGTTTTAGGGTATGTTTTGTGAGGTGATAGGGTGTGGTTATGATTGTGATGATGGTGGTAATGATAGTGATTATAAAAAGGTGGGAATTGATGATCATAATAATGGTACTGATGGTGATAATGATAATTATGATAAGAGTGATGATGATGGTTATGATAATAGTATGATAACAAAGCAACATTTGTTTGATTTTAATGAAGTATAAATATTATTAGGGACACGATATATTTACCATTTTCTCATGTTTGTCTTTAGAAATAAAAGGATCACAAGTCAAATAATATTAATTTGCTACAAAGTGCAAAATAATTTCTATGTTCGCTGTTGCTGTAACTTAAACAGATAAACAACTGTTGCCAACGCCCAGACGAAATCTTAAAAGTCATGCTGTGTCATTACGCCAACAATACCGG
>BOPN01006116.1:20000-30000 GCA_017312705.2 Penaeus japonicus
AAGTGGAATCAACTTACGGAAGGGACAACGCCTTAGCCAAGATTGTATGGGAAGAGAGTGAGCAGATTGTAGGCCTAAAACCCGAAGAAAAACATTACTAAATGGAACGATCGTAACAGCTGAAGGCGTGTTGTTGGAAAATGGCTGAATTGTGCGGTTTCATCGTCACAGTTAATATATGTTGCTTGGTTACTATTCCTTACGGGATTGTACCATGCGTTTTGGTCTTCTTGTTGGTAAATGTTGTTATGTCATTAACACAAAGCACAAAGTAAAATAACATTAATTGGATTTATTTGTATTTCTATGATGTTATTATTAATACCTGAGATTTTTTTATATAGAATATGGGTTAACAACTAGAATGTGATTTATTACAGACTTCTACTATAATCTGATTTGGAAATAATTTCATCAATATTATTATTGTTTCTGTTATGTTACTGAGGAATAGAATTGCCTTTCTCCAGAGTACATGACAAAAACATCAGTAACTTTATATTGAATTACGAAAAGAGTGAAAACAGAGCAAATTATCAGTTCAAGGTAGATAAGGTGATTAAGTCGTAAGACATTGGTCTTTATTTCATGAAAGATTAGAAAGACTAAGTTGAAGGGGAAATGTAATTAAATAATTAAGTCTTAGAATACATTTAGATCCCAAAAGAAACTAGATTTATGAATCTAAAGGAAAGATAAAGACAAACAAAGTAAACAATACGCTTCTGTTGACGAATCATAAATCATGAAAGAATTGTGTACAAAAAGATGAAAGGAAACGCAACCACAAAAGACCAATTCACTTTCATCACCTGATAAGGAGTTTATTCTGACCCGAAACATCATGATTCACTGTTTCTTGTCTTTTTTTGTCTTTTTTTCATTGGCTTAGGTTTCAGTAAGAAATTAATTGATGTGAAAATTTTGTGTTATTTATCGTCTTTAAATATAGTGTCATAAAGCAATTTCATTAGTAAGTAATATTATTGACTGATGGATAGCATTGAAGAAATGCATTTTCAATTATTTTTTTTAGAAATAGGAATAGGTAGGTAGTTATGTGTTCATCTGTAAAAATACTGCATTATATTTCCATAGCGTTGTCTAACCTTAATCACTAATAAATGTGCCCTTCCTCTTTTTTTTCGTTTTTTGTTGTCACCTTCAATAATTATATTTATGTTCAACTACTCTTTCTTTCTTTGTCTCCCTCACACTCTCTCTTTCTTAGATTATTTTTATCTTTCTCCCTCACACACATACACTCTTTTTGTTTCTTGGTCTGTATCTCGCTCTTACTCACTCTCTCTCTATCTATCTATCTATCTATCTCTATCTCTCTCTCTCTCTCTCTCTTTCTCTCTCAATCATTTTAACACTAACATTTCGACCAGTTGTTTGGTCTGTTTAAACAAGCAAATAAATCTTACAATAACATTCTTCGAAATACCAGCGGCCATACTATAAAATTTGCATATTTGTAGCTATGTCCATTATCATGTTGGTAATTCAAATAAATTAAAATTCAGTGATATTTATTATTTATTATATCCATCATATTTATAGCACATGTGCTAATTGTGACATATATCACAAATAACTCAATGAGGTGTGTAAGGATTTTTTTTTTTTTTTCTTTTTTTTAGTTTTTTTTTGTTTTAGTTTTTTGAGTTTTAAAGATATTACCATATTGATGTGTGTGCGTGTGTGTGTGCATAAAATAAACCATTCTAATAGGGGGAAATTTGTGCAGTGTCTGGGAATATAGAATTTATGTGTATTATGAATGTGTTTGTTTGTTTTTGTGCTAGTGCGTATGACGTGAATATATCAGTATAGCTTCAGTCTTTACATACTCAAATTTCTGTGCAGTGAGCTTGTTTTTTTTTTTATCGGGAGACCCCGACGTTGTGATTGTGGGTTTATGTATTGTGTGCGTGTGTCTATCTGTCTGTGTCCGTATCTATGATGCATACACATAACATAAAACTCTACTAAAACACAGAATAAACAACAAAACAATTCCAAGCATCTGCGTCCCGAGCCAAAACCCTCCACCTCAAAAGCCCTAATAAGCCAATAAACAATAGCCAAAATACAGCATCACAAGCAAAGGGATGAGGGCAGCATACACCACCCGTGCCACATACAACCTCCTTCCTGCACGAGACGATCCTGCAGACGAGGAGGTTGAGGATGCATCCCAACACATATGCCGTTCTGGTCCGGGAAACCTCGAAGGAGCTGAGTTTCCTGCGTCGTTGTTTTTGTCTTTGTTCATCTTCTTTTCATTCTCCTTGTTTTCCTCCTTCGTTTTATCATTCTTCGTCAACCAAGTCCAGTCATTGTCTACTAAGACGTGAAGGATAATCTGAAATTTTAGTTGGAATTATGATTTAGGAAGTTTTTTTAGGAGGACGTGGCTTTGTGTCCGTGGTTAGATTATCTAAATATAAGTAAATTGTTTAACATTAATTTGGACAGTGAAATTGGATTTATTATTTACGATTTATGATTATTGATAACTTCATCTCATTCTTTATTAGAATAATAACATACATGTTCTTCTTTACTTTTTCATGTGACTAAACATAACTTCCAATGTCCAATATGAATATTGGATTAATGATTACGATTAAGAAAATAAACCCAGCTTTTTAAACCACAAATTAGCAAAGATAAGCATTCAACGGGGTCCCCAAATCAATACACCACGAGAATATATATAAATCATTCAGCTATAATTTGAATATCTAAAGAAGACAACATTTTTGTGTGTGTTTTGACGCGCAAAAATCAAGCGCATTACACGTTCTTTGGAAGCATTTTAGAAGAAGTAAGCTGTGACGTTTCGAGAAAGACAAGTCTTGTGGGATGGAAAAAAATACGTTCGATTTTATGTAATGTTTGATTTTTTCAAGTTCAGGTGTGTTTTTTTTTTCTTTTGTAGATATCAGTATGTCATTCGTATACACTTTCTGTATATGTATATATGTGTATGAATATGTTTGTATATGTATATATATGTATGTATGTGTGTGTGAATATATACATTTATACACACACACACACACACATGTATATATATATATGTATATATATACATATATATATATATGTATGTATGTATGTATATACATCTGCTTCCATGTGATTAGCTTACTATACATTATTTCCTTTCATCTTCCCAAACAAGCTACCACGCCTACGACTCGCACTACAGTCCCACAAGGAGAGCCTGACTAACCACAGAGAAGATGATGGTTATGGTGAACCCGAACCAAACGTCGATGGATCTCGTGTAGGCTGTTCTAGGCAGTTGCGCTGTGACCTGCAGGGAGTCAGAGTAAATCGGCAAATCTCCCAAGGGGATTAGAATGGCTTGGTTATTATCGTTGGTCATTATGAAGTGATAGTTGTTAGACAGTTAGGGTTTGGTAAAATCAAACAAAACAGTGGTAAGGAGGCGTGGTTGATGAAAATGTTAAATAATTTAGATTTTTCTGTTGTTGAAGTTCATCGGTGTAAAAAGTAGTTATGATGTAATGGTAATTATATCATTTGTAATGAAGTTTATGATGAGGAAGGTGATAATGACAATAATGGTAGTTCATGCTGTTAATGCCATTAGAAATAGTTGTAGTATTAGTAGTATCCGCAACAAACATTAATAACACCAATGACAATAACAACAACAAAGACTGATGGACCAACGTACCGCTTTATCACCAACTGACCTGACTGTGGAGCTCCTGTGCCACCAATAGCGTCGTAATGGTCATCATAACCCTTAGGTCACGATTAGCAGGGTCACACCACAAGGAAGCCAAAGCCACAGTCAACAGCATAAAAGATGGAACGTAGGCGGAGGTCACGTAGTAGGTGTACCGGCGTTGTAGAGTCAAAAAGATGGTCGCTTGACTATATTTACTCGTGTTCGTGCTGCGCGGGAAAACACGGACTTTGATTTGATCTTGTGTCTTTTTTCCGGTCAAAGCTTATCAATAGTCTAGATACTATATAAAGCATACGTTATGGTATATATCTTTTAATTATATATGCAGGTATGTTTATATGCAAAAACACATTGGTAAATTGATTGGGTGGAGGTATTAACATATATATGTTTTTTTCACTCACGATGATCTGGTATTATTCAAGCTTATGATATGTATCCCCGTTAGCTTCTCCCTTTGTTCTTGTTTGAAAATATAGCTATTCTATAAACGCGATAATCAGCATATTATATTTCCCACTCCTTTACCTCATACCAATGTTCCTTCATCTGATTTACGTACCTGTTTGTTGCGTTGGGTATCAGAGCTTCTACGTTCATTACGGTGAATTCAGGTAGGTTAACTTCCCCGCTATATTGGACCTGTTCATTATGAAAGTTACAATAGCAGTTTTTAATGAAAATTTTCAAATTAGAATACCGTTTGTTTCCTTTGACTTTTAGTTTCTATAACATTGAGCTTAGTTATCTCTGAGGTGTTTGAGAATTATACGTTTGAAAGGTAACAAATAGAAAGGTCTCCATTGAGTAAAAAAATGTAAATGTGTTTTATAACATTATTCATTTGAGTTCACTGCCTCCACACACCCATGCACAAGAAATTATAGTAAGAACTAAATACAGCGAGACTCAAAAACAGCCGTGGATAACTGGGTAATCAAAAATACCAGACTGAAGACATCCACGGATAATTACTTCATAAAAAAAATATCAGACTGAAAACATCCATAGATAATCAGTTAGTGAAAATTGCCAGACTGAAAACATACACAGATAATTAATTAATGAAAAAGGCCAGATTAAAAAGAAAAAAAAGAAAAAACATCCATGGAAAATAAAATAAAAATACAAAGATGCCAGACTGAATACGAAGAAACATCAAAACGACATAACCCAATAAAAAAAATAACAAATCGATCACTCACGCTAATCTTCGTGAATGCCAGGAGGGTCAAAGGAGCCGATCTGAGACGGAGAACGAGTTCGCACTTCTGGGTGTCGAACGGAAACAGACGTAGGTTCATTTGACACGTGAACCGAAGAGCCATTCGCTCACGGAGTAAGAGCGGGTTCTGTTCGCCGCTGTAGAGTTTGTCTGAAGTTTTAGATTTTGAGTGTAAGAAAAGATTAGTCATGTGTTTTAGATTTGGAGTGTGAAAAGAGTTCGCAGTATTTGTGGTGAGATTAGTAAGTGTCTGTGATGGAGGGTGATGTGAAAAAAGAGGAACGTGATCAGGATGTAGAGAGAATTCTAGGATGTTATACGAAGATTACGTTATATGCTGGCTATGAATTATTGCTATATTCCACTACACCATTTTAAAAGCAAACAACAGAATAAGTGAAAGAGAAGATATACCAGGAAGGTGCCTCGTCTTGCTGTCTTCCAAGGGCGGTCCGACCTTCCTGATCATAACATTGGGGCGGGAGCTAGAGGAACTCGAGAGATCTGCATTTTCGAAGATATAGGAAGGCATCCAAGGCCAGTGGTCCGACTCCACCCGGTTGATATCCTCGAGGTCCTGCAGGTTTTGGAAGGTGAGACGTGAGTCGTACCACGACATCCTCAGGATGAGTCCTACGGCAACGAAGCTGCGAAGGGCGTCGATCTCGCTAACGCCGAAGACATCGACGGATACCTGTATGCCGAGGGCGTCGGAGGCGTTGGCTGAAGGAGGCGGAAGGAAGGTGATGTAGCTTTTGGAGTAAACTATCTTGGAGCATTTTTCCTCATCCGACGAGTCCCTGCAATCGACGTGCAGGTCGCAACGACTCTCGATCGGAATGCAGGAGCCGTCGGCGCACGTGAAGTCGTTCTCGGAACACGCCGAGAAAGTCAGAAGAGATTTATTACCGTGGATGCTCCATGACCGGGTGCCGAGCGGGTAAGACTCGCTGGGCACGGACAGTTGGCCCACCGTGATGTTCCTCCAAGTATCCTTCAAGTACCAGGTTGTCCCATTCTTGGAGCGTCTGATGCTGTAATTTTCGAGGCCTCTGAAATACAGCGACCCATCCAGGTCCTCCTGGTCTAGGATGAATTCATTCGACTCCCAACTCTCCCTATCCCAAAGGCCCCGGAGAGTGAGGAGTGGGCGGACGTCCCTCTCCTCGCACGCCGGGCAGAATCGGTCCTCGCAGCTGACGTCGTTCCACCCGAAGTGCGGTCCCTCGATCAGGGCGGCGCACTTCTGACTCTCGATGAAGGGCAGGACGAAATGGGTGTAGTTGAGGACTCGACCCGATTCGTCGGTGAAGATGTCCTTGTGGCAAGGGGACTTCCGGGCACCGAGCCAGAGGAAGGAGTGCGCTGACACGGAGAGCTTGCACTGGGACAGGAATCTCTCGCCTTGACTGTATAGACTCTCTTCCTCTTGGAGACTCCGAGGAATAGCCATGGGCAGCCCAGCCTTTGAACAGAGCCTGAAGGATTCTTGATAATTCAGCGATTCAGAGAAAATGTAAAAGGACTTCTCTTTCCTGCACAACGTTTCCACCGCAATGTCGTAGGTGTTCACTTGCTCTGATGTCTTCCACATTTCCGAATTCCAATTGACAATGTTCCCTTCAGCCTCCGTTGAGCAATTGGCCATGGCGCGAATCTGTACCATTGGAGAAGGATCAGCTTCTATTAACAGCAGTTCATTTAATGGCCCAAGTCTTGGCAACTTAAGGCAAAGGCTTGAGTAAATTCATTATTCATAGCATACTGCACCTCTTACGGAGTAACAGAATATAAAAGGTAGAGAGAGAAATATATATATATATATATATATATATATATATATATATATATATATATATATATATATATATATATATATATATATATATATATATATGTCATATCTAATTTAAAGGTCGACTAAATAGAAAATCTCATTATGAAAGACTGACAACTTAACCGCTTTAAAGGAATGTTGCATTTTTGTTCATAATATCTCACACCTTACACGGCAATGCCCTTCATCCCGAACAAGTTAAGTTACATGTATTACCCTTATTCCTCTATTGGACAGAATTGTTCGTTGAATAGTAATTTATAGATTTTTTCGTTACTTACTTTATTTAATACATGTTTTTTTATAGTTTAAATATTTTTTGTGACATTCCTTAATTAAGTCCTTTAATATAAATTCTTCATCTGTTTATCTATCTCATAGGCAGTGGCCTACTGAGCACTAGTTCACGCCCCCCTCCCCCCCATCTCTGAAAAAAAACAGTTCGACGGTACTGACTAATCCTCTGAAGGCCAAACCTGCTCCGGCTTCAGCACAGCGTCCCATACGCCGATGAGAGTGACGTCACCAGAAAACGACTGGTGTTCGTTAAATCCTTTCAGGATGTCGTCTTGGTCCTGGCCGATTACAAAGGTGCCGTTCAGGGGAATGTTACGCACCGTTTTCCTTTTCCTCGTTACCTGCAAGTAGGGGAAACTAAATAAAAAGAGAATTGGGTTGTTATGTGTTATTGCTAGCATTTTGGTTTTATACTTCGGTCATGTACATTTATTGTGTTGGTTGTGCATTAAGTAACTGTCAAACAACGAAAGGTGCACATATATAAAAACAGTATGATAAAAGAGAATAGGGAGGGAGGGGGAAAGAGAGAGAGAGATAAATAAAGAAAGAAAGAGAAAGGGAGGGAGAGAGAAAGAGAGAGAGAGAGGGGGGGATAGAAAGAGAGAGAGAATGCTCCACAAGTGCAAATACTCGACGGCCAAGCCCCTATATGTCTGGAAATAATACTTTTCCGTACTATTCCTGTTAACAACATCCCTCACTTTCTCTGTTTACACTTTACTATCATCATTAGCACGATCCCGGTTCCTTCCTCACTGACCATCCTGATATTATTATGGAAAGTAGTAACTGTCAAAACCTAATGATTGCTTCCCTGGATCAGGTCGGCACATCTAATCGAGAATTCATTATTATAATGTTTGTGTATCGTAAATATTTCGTTAATGTGATGATAGGAAAACGATTATCAAATTATTCATGCAAATTGATTTACATTGAATAAATATATACATAGCAATGATAATCAATATCACACAAAAAAAACATCTATTCTTGCGATATAGACGAAATAATCCAATACCTTTCAGAACCCATTCACATTTGTCAACAGAGAGAAAAGTGGATTGAACTCTCTATCAATGTCGCCTTTTGTTACGTGGAGTGGAACTCGGTCGATGCTTTTCATCGTGTACCAACGTAATGAGTGTCTTTTGAAAGCATGTATAGATAAACAGTATTGGGTGTGTGTGTGCTACGTGTAGATATAGCAATTTGATAATGGATTCCCGTCATGACGTCTGCTGACTTGTAATAAAGTGTAAGTTTTCGTTTCTATTCTCTCTCTCTCTCTCTTTATCGTCTATTTTTCTGTCTTCTCTTCCATCTCTCTCTCTCTCTCTCTCTCTCTCTCTCTTGCTCTCTCTCTCTCTCTCTCTCTCTCTCTCTCTCTCTCTTCTCTCTCTCTCTCTCTCTCTCTCTCTCTCTCTCTCTCTCTCTCTCTCTCTCTCTCTCTCTCTCTCTCTCTCTCTCTCTCTCTCTCTCTCTCTCTCTCTCTCTCTCTCTCTCTCTCTCTCTCTCTCTCTCTCTCTCTCTCTCTCTCTCTCTCGCTTTTGCTTTCGCTCTCTCTCTCTCTCTCTCTCTCTCTCTCTCTCTCTCTCTCTCTCTCTCTCTCTCTCTCTCTCTCTCTCTCTCTCTCTCTCTCTCTCTCTCTCTCTCTCTCTCTCTCTCTCTCTCTCTCTCTCTCTCTCTCTCTCTCTCTCTCTCTCTCTCTCTCTCTTTCTCTCTCTCTCTCTCTCTCTCTTTCTCTCTCTCTCTCTCTCTTTCTGCTCTCTCTCTCTCTCTCTCTCTCTCTCTCTCTCTCTCTCTCTCTCTCTCTCTCTCTCTCTCTCTCTCTCTCTCTCTCTCTCTCTCTCTCTCTCTCTCTCTCTCTCTCTCTCTCTCTCTCTCTCTCTTTCGCTTGCTCTCTCTCCCTTTCTCTTTCTCTCTCATGACTTGGAGGACTATTGTCGTTCGCTTCAGACATCCCCCAAAGTGCCACCACGGGAGGATCAGGAGATTAATGTAGATGTGGATCCCCTTTGTATGAACAAGAGGCTGTATGAACCAGGTTAATTTAAAGCAATATGTGGTCATATAATAAAGAGTCTAATGCGTCTTGGTATTGCTCATGTCTACTGCGATGGGTCAGTTCTGAAAGATGGCAGAGCAGGATGTGGGGTTATCCTCAGACAGTTCACTGCGAGTGGCGTGGTCACCTCAGGTAGTGGGATAAGACTGAGTAATCATAAGTCATCAACACAGGCTGAGTTATGGGCAATGTTGACGGTACTTAGGAAGATTGAAATCACTGATAAAGATGCATTATTCTTTGTGGATAGCAGGGGAGCGCCGGACTCACTTAACAGTATGAGCCCTGTGTTTGAGCACATTGTTGACGACTGCCGATTGATTGCTCATAAGCTGCGAGGACAGGGACGTGTGATTACATTCGTCTGGACCCCATTGCATGCCAACTTTAATGAGGCTGTGGGGGAGATAGCGAGAGAGGTAGCTATAAAGTGTGAGGTGGACATTAAAAGTGTTCAGATTCTTAAGGAGGCAAAGAGCAATACAAGAGGATACATTGAGACTATGATATATTTAAGAAAGGCAAGTCGATTGAGACGAGCGAAACCTTGCAACACTTTATGCATCTAGCGAAGAACAAAGACTTCTCTTATGGGAGGGGTAAGAGCAAGTGGAATGACTCTGTGCATATGAAAAATTGGGAGTTAGGTGTTCCGACAAGTGAACAGGAAAAAGAACGCATGATGTGTAGGTTGCCAAGGTCACACACCTTAGTACACTATATCTTACAGTGTCCCATACTTCACATTTACAGAAACGCAGAAACAGCTGAACCCCCCGAACAGGTTGTATGGATGTTTAGAAATTGCCAGTTAATCGAAATTTTGAAGAAGTA
>BOPN01006116.1:37500-45000 GCA_017312705.2 Penaeus japonicus
CTTTATTTATTTATTTTCCTTTTTTAGTATTGGGATTTTTTTTTTTTTTTTTTTTTTTTTTTTTTTTTTTTTCTTTTCTTTTCTTTTCTTTTCTTTTCTTTTCTTTTCTTTTCTTTTTTTTTATCATGAAACTTACCAGTAGCATCGAAAAATATATTTTTAAAGAGAGGAATATATTCATTTTTTGTAGATATGCATGGATATGTATGTATAATTTTTCCTGATATATGGCACAAAACAAAATTATTTCCCGACAGAGGGCGCTACTACTACTGGAATACAGAAACCGATCGCGTTTCTTGGTTACCCCCGGGCCATCCTCGCTGCCAGGTATCACGATCTGCAGCCACCCTCCGCAAAGAGATGGCAGCTGAGATGAAGAAGAACCGCCAGGGAGTCACAGAGGAGGATGTAGACATGACCCCTATTGACGAGGATGATGACAAGGACATGGACGACGGCAAGAGCGACAGATCGGATGTGAGTCTCGTGAAGGTTTACAAGAAGTGGAAAACTTTAATTAAGAGTTTGTTTTATTATTGTAAGGAAACCTATGCTAAATATACTAAATTCAATGTCTGTTCCCACCAAAGGCGTCAGATGATGAGTTGAGCCAAAGAGACAAGAGGGATGTAGAGCGGCAGGATCGAAGGAGAGACAGAGACAGGGACCGAGACCGTGGGCGTGACAGGAGAGGGCGGAAGAGAGCCCATGCAGAGGAGCTTGACCCCATGGATCCTGCATCCTACGGAGAATGCGGAAGGTGAGAAAGAGAGAGGCTTTTTAGTTATTATTTAGATATTCTCTTTCTTCTCCTTCTCCTCCTCCTACTTTTTCTTCTTCTTCTTCTCCTTCTTTACAATGATATTTGTTGAAAACAATAATTTTTTAACCCAATTTTAGTAGTAGGAAATTTAGTTATACATATTAAAAATTCATCTTTATATGATATCTGGAGTACAAATGATACCAAATATTTGTTTGTGTAATATCAGGCTCTCAGGCTTTAGCAAGAGATAAAAAAATAGCAATAGATATGTGGAAAGTATGATTTTTAAAGTACCTTTTTATGCTGATGACTTGTTCAGTAGATGAGTTATATGATAAATACTTAACTGTCCACTATGGTTTTGTTTTATTAATTACATGGAGTTAAATAGTAAGCCAACCTTATTAAATATGTTACCTCATTTCCCAATATATATACATCAAAACTTGAAACAAAAATAAACACAGCATCACTCACACGCAAAATAATAAGACAGCCACAATATGAACATAATTGGTCTCGTAATACTTCAGAGTCCTATCGAATTCCTTTTCAGACGACCACCACACAGAATGGCTAATCCATTTTGGTTTTGGTCATCTGAAAAGGAAGTCAGCAGGACTTTGAAACATTATGAATTTAATTGCGTGTGTACTGTCGCTGTCTTATTATATTGTTAAAATCTCCTGTTTGGTTCAGTGTGAAGGTTGATTTTGATTGATACATTGAACTTATTTTCTGAATTTTTCTTCTGTTTGGAGATGCTTGTCAATAAAGAATTTCATCTCACCAATTTCATATTCAATATTTCATGAAAGAGAATTATAATAAAAAAAAATTCAAATCTATTTCTGCTTTGCAGTCTGAACACACAATCAAAAATATCTAATCCAGTGCAGTACAATCTGTTTATCTCTAAACAAATGGCATTAAAATTCCAACCATTTTCTTGTAGCTCAGTCAATGAAAAAAATTATTTTTATTCCCAGGGGCACTTGGGCATCAGGTCTCCCCCAGAGGAATGAAGCCCGTACAGGCGCAGACGTCACAGCCAGCGGACCTTTGTTCCAGATGCGACCCTATCCCTCTCCAGGAGCCGTTCTACGGGCCAATGCACAGGCTGCATCAATTGGACCCAAGAAAACTTAGAATAGAGAAGAAATTGCGTATAAGTGTGTGTATGTGTGTATTTTTTTTTATGAATGTCTAATGCTATGAAAATTTGTTTCCACACGATTTATTTTTTAGGAGCAGTTAAGAATTTTATTGCAGTATTTTGTCCCAGCTCTGGGCTAAATCTGGATGAAGTAAAGAGGAAAGAGTGTTTTGAGTAAATTTCTTGTGTAAAATGAAAAAGGAAGATTTGCCATCTATTCATGTGCAGAACTTGTAAAATATGATGTAGTCCATAAAATGTATATCTTTATTAATTTGAGTAGATATGACTTGAACTTTATGTACAGATAAATGCACCTTCACATTCATGTTTACAAACTTGAACATCATTACAAAGAACAACGTTGAATGAATAGAAAGGAAGTATGTGTTTTAGTAGCATTTAGAATTTGTAACTGACAGGCCAATTGACACATACATTTTTCAGTATAATCATTTCTAGGTGTATCATTTCAGTAGGAAAGCAATAAATTCATAACCCAGTATTTTTTTATTTCTTAACCTTCTATAAGTATAATGCATAGTGTAAACCCTTCCAAGAGAGGCCAGCTGTTCAGCCTGAGCTGGCAACCGAAAGATGTTTGTGTTTTCTATTATTTTCTAGACTTATGATATAGAATATGAATCTATGTATGATATATTAGCAAAGTGATACTAATTAGCAAATGGTACAATAGGTCATCCTAAATGAAGGAATAAATAGCTTGTAATTTTAACAAAAATAAAAATGCAAAAAAAAATCCTACAGTGCTCAGCACTACTAAATAATACCTATGTTGCTGCTTCATTCATACCTGTTAATTCTTCCTCCTCTCAGGAGCAATCATGCCAGCTACAAAATAAACATTTAGCAACCTAATCAGCTTCAACACCATAGTCCCTCCTCCTTTCTTCATATATATCACTATGTAACCATCCAAATCAGGTGCTTTATCTGCCTCTACTTCCTTTCTCATAATCAGTGCCTTTTTCCCCCACTTAACGCTGGCATCTTCTACTTACCTGGTAGAGCTTCTGTCCTTGCCTCCCTATCATCAGAGTTTAACCCATTCGTGCTGGATGATGTGCTGACACGTTTTGTGGTCTTTGTGTCAGACACCGGTGACAAGATATTTGGTCAAGGCCGGCGCTCAGGGTGAGCGAGCGGACAGCCCAGGCTCGCAGCTAGTGTGCCCGAGAATCCCAAGACGTTAAGCTTATGTTAGAAAACCCCGGCATTGTGACCATTCAGAGCCGGAATCGCCCCGGCGTGAATGGGTTAACCCCTCCACTATGAGGATGCGTATACTGCGTCCTCGCATCGCTCGTGACAAACCCGAGGACGCACATACTGCGTCAT
Source organism: Penaeus japonicus (assembly GCA_017312705.2). Lineage (NCBI taxonomy): Eukaryota > Metazoa > Arthropoda > Malacostraca > Decapoda > Penaeidae > Penaeus > Penaeus japonicus. The sequence goes on from BOPN01006116.1 coordinate 40,785, forward strand.
GGATGAGTTCTGTTGGAATTAAGTTTTCTTTCTTCCGGATACTGTGCGAGATCTTTCAGAATAGAGGTTGTATATGATACAATGGATTACTTGACTTTCATTATTATTACATAAGAGTGGGATTCGCTTATACCAGGGGAGGCACTGATGGGCCCTGCTAGCAATCATTTTATTATTTATTTATGGACCATTATGTAAAAATATAAAACTTATTATGATTAGTTTACCATACTACTTCAACCGTTTTCTTTTGTCATCTGAGTGAGGCCTCCCACCAAGGTCACTCTTTCCATCTTCCTCCCAACCCATGTAAATAACTTGTCACATGCATATGGGGGAAGAGGTTAACTATGCATATTTTGATATATAACACATGATGATTATGTTGAGGTTTTGGCTTAAAACTTGTCATATTCAATAGTGACACTTAAAATTTGGCGAGCGCCAGCAGCCTGGATGCGGCGTGGGGAGCGTCTTCTACTGCCCGTAGTGAAGGGGTTAACAAGATGATCAAAATAGTAAAGTTATTTCCTGCTCATTGCCTTTTGTCCACTTTCATCTTTAACTACTTTCCCTTTTCCAATTGGCATAATTTCTTGACCCTTCTACAACAGGCATTTCCACAAGGTTGGATATATTTTGTGCCGTAATTTTCTTTTTACTGAAGTTACAAGCTATTTATTGCTTCAGTTATGAGGACCTAATATTCCAAATGGTAATTAGTATCACTTTGATAATATACCATATATTGACTTGTATTTGTAAAGTCTAGAAAATAGTAGGAAACACTAACATCACTGGATGATGTCCTATCACGTCATGATCTCACCCTCAGATAGGTTTACTGATACTAGGCACTGAAGGGTTAAATTGATTTCTTTCAGAGACTGGTCTATCAAATTAATGCTCTGTGTATGTGCAGATTTCCAACACAAGGAAAAAGATCTACCCATTGGAATGAAATACCACTACTACATATGAGTAGATTTATAAACAGCCTGTGGAAATGTCCACTGTAAAATCTTTTCTTTTTTTTCTCCTGTAAATAGTCATATTTCATAACTAAGTCAGTTATCCTATTCTTGTATATCTCCACAGCTAATTATCTTGGTGGTTGATGTGGCAGACAATCCTCAAATTTTATATGTCTTTGTACTTTCTCTTTATTATTTTCTTTTCTTTTAGCAATGTCATTCAAACAATCCAATATATCACAATACCCTTTTATTTCATAAGTCCATTATTATATATGGCAAAATCTTTCATGAAGTAAAAAGAAGAAAACTTGTTAAAAAGAAGTATATATTGCTCATGAATCATTTTTGTCAAAGTTGTGTTGCACTCTTTTCACACACACACACACACACACACATACACACAGAAAAGAGGTGCTTAGCAACAGAAAGTCCAAAGTGCCTTCTTTTTAAGAAGAAAAAATCATCTAATGATTTTTCTTCTCCCTTAAGAGCCAATATACCCTGGGGTTGTATAGGAATGTTACAGACTGCAAGAGCATTTTTGTCAGAGCAGCAGTAAGATTTGGTAGTTGTTGTGTGGTAAGCTGCCAGAGACCCATTTTTTTCCTGAGTGGTGCTTCGGTCTTTCTCTTACTAAGCATCTCAAATGAAAATGTTAATGTCAAGAGAAAACACATAACTTCTCAAGATGTTACAAAACACATTGGAAAGTTAATTCACCCAATTCCAGGACATGCAATAACCTCTAACAAATTAATAATCAGTAAAGCATTTTTTTTTTTCTTTTTTATGACACCAAAACTCATTAATAATCCGTAAAGCTGTAAAGACGTATATGAAACTGTAATTAACCTGTTCAAAGAAAATATATGATAAGCCTGTCTTTAATTTTCACACACAAGTACGTATACAAACAATACATCACATTTTTTAATACTATTTGATAAGATATCTTTACCTCTGTAATCTACATTATCAGTTTTTGTACCTTTTTTCAATATTTGTAATTCTATAACTAGTCTGCATTATGTATTCTAAAACCAAAAAATCACACTGATAACTCAAACTATAACAGTCCATCTCAGAAAATTACTTCGTTCTTTATAAACGGTTTCCTCATTTTAAAAAAATCAAATGATTCCAAAATCATACAATAAAATACAGTTACCAGAAAGACCATTTCAAAAGATCACCATATAAACAAAATTTTACATAGGCATGCCTTGTCTGGCCTGCATAGTTTTGTTTGGTATTGTATTTTAAGTAGAGAGGCCATTTTCACAAAAAATGGTTTTAAGGCAAATGAGGGATATATATACAGTCAAGTTCTTCACAGGGAAAATCTTCCATTCCTACATACCATAAAATGATGACCAACCTTCTTGTATTTCTCTTCCTCCTTTCCCTTTTATTTTCGACACCCACTATCTTTGTCCAACTTCCTTATGTTATTGGAATGACATATAATAAGTTATCTATTACTAAATGTACTGCTTCTTTAAAATAAAATGAACACTCATTATTGTTGTTGTTTTGCAAAACTAGATTTTTCTTCTTTTTTTTCTTTGCTATTGGAACTGATTTTTGTTCTAGCACTTCCTCATACTATTCTAGCTCTGGGACTCTCTCATGGAAGTATTTTTCTTACCATATTTTTTTGTCAAAATCTACATCTTGAAATTTAACCACAAGTACATAAAACCTAAATCACTTCAAAACATCCACAACACATTCAAACATACCACATCAGCTAGGTAACTACACATCAATTTTTTTCTACATCTCAGGTAAGTCATCTACAAAAACACCACTATTCCAAACTCTTTTAAATCATTCTTTCTCGTCTTTGTAACACACGCTTCCACATAAATCTGGAAGTTATGCGACCACTAAAACAACCCTCTCAATGTAACCTGAAATCACCTTGGAATACATACACGTTGTACCACAGCAACATAGTCTTAAGGCTCCAAGCCAGTGACATATTGGACCATGATACAGTAAATAAAAATAAATGGTTTGAATGACAGATATTATAATAATTATTATTATAATAATTACAGTCCATGAATGCTTTTCGGAATACTACATCCTCTCTGAATTTCTGTAAAAATATGGGCAGATTGGTGGTTTGTAAACTCCATATCTATACATAAAATACATTCAATACAATGTCAATTTGAAATCTCTTGTAAAGTACATATTTCCTATTTTTCAACTAATACTACTTCCATATGCCAAATATCATATTAAGTAAGATACACATCAAAAAAAGAAAGAAAAAAAAATCAACATTAAAAAAAGAACGAGATAAAAATCATTCTCCTTTTGGAATATACGGCAGACTAGCATAAGGCACAAGGATTCCTATTGGTAGGATAAATACTTAATACTACAGTGTGCTTAGCTACCTACAATAAATTTAAACTTAATACATCCCTACTTTCCTCATCTGCTGGAACACTGCATAAACTGCACAAACTATATGCATTCAAATACCTTATAGCGGTTCTCCCTTGAGTTACTCTCTTTTCAAAATGTATGAAAGTATTAAAAAACATCTGTTTCTCATAACTAGAAAAAACATTAACACGAAATCTGGAGACATATTGTAAGCTAAATAAAGTTTTACAATGTACCTAATTACTTGAAACTCATACCTGTGCAATACATAAGGGATATATTTTCCAAACTACAGTGGAATGGATCTCTCACAATAAAGCTAGTAATGACCCTACAAAAAAAGCATATCTTTGATAAGGAAAGAGAACATTGACAATCTCCAGTCTGTAAAACTTAGTAGTTTGAAGTAACCTTTTACATTGCTGTAAATATTTGATGAAATAACCTGTGAAATGCTGGATTAAACAACTGTGATAAATGTGAAAAAAAAGATATATATCAACTGAAATAAATTATTCCTTATTAAATAAGCACTGTTCCCTCAAATGGACCATCCGTTTCACACAGAGGAGGAGAGTTGAATGGTTGCAATGACTGGAGTCTGCGCCGATTTCTCTAAACGTCAGAAAGGGAACATCATTCTGAGCATGAAGAGGGAATGTTGGAGTTGTTGGCCTGTAAGGAACCATAGGAATGGGCCCACAGTCCACTGGAAGAGGGCAGAGGAGCGCTTGTATCTCAACCTAGAAAAAAAAGAGGGGGGGGGGGGGATTATTGACATATCTATTGATGAATAAATTTCATCATGAGATTTGAACTCCACCTTTTCCAAAGTT
>BOPN01006116.1:55000-65000 GCA_017312705.2 Penaeus japonicus
TCGGTAAATAAAAGAAAATCATCGGTTGCTAAAATGTAGATTCCGAAGGATGGTATCTTCGTTGGGTTAATAATTGTGGAATGGTTAGTTCGTCGTCTATGGTGATTTTAGGTTGACGATGGTAGGACTCATGTGATGATCTTAGGTTAATGGATTAATATATACAAATATGTGATGAATTTTAGTCTTACTCATTTTAGTCTTTTTATCGTATATCATCATCGTAGATATACCTTTACAATAGTGTTGTCCTGCTTATTCTAGAATTAGGAAAAGCTACGAAGAGTAAAACAACAAAACATGACCGCCTTCTTAACGGCTTAAGAGCAGATTCGAAAGCAACATTTTAAGGCAGGCGTGTTGCACGATATATATTTTTTTCTCTCTCTCGCTCTCTCTCTCTCTCTCTCTCTCTCTCTCTCTCTCTCTCTCTCTCTCTCTCTCTCTCTCTCTCTCTCTCTCTCTCTCTCTCTCTCTCTCTCTCTCTCTCTCTCTCTCTCTCTCTCTCTCTCTCTCTCTCAATCTCCCTCTCTCTCTCTCTCTCTCTCTCTCTCTCTCTCTCTCTCTCTCCCCCTCTCTCTCTCTCTCTCTCTCTCTCTCTCTCTCTCTCTCTCTCTCTCTCTCTCTCTCTCTCTCTCTCTCTCTCTCTCTCTCTCTCTCTCTCTCTCTCTCTCTCTCTCTCTTCCTCCCTCTTCCTCTCTCCCCACCCTTCCAATTTTTCTCTCACTTTCTCCCTCCCCACCTTTCCAATCTCTCTCTCCTCTCCTCCCTCTTCCTCTTCCTCTTCCTTTTCCTCTCTCTTCCGCATATCAGCCAAGCACCTTCAGAAGGCTCTCAAGCGCGCCTTCGCTCTTCACTGCGCCGGTTAACGGGAGAACAAACAAAGAAGTTCGCTCTGCCAGGAGTCAGGCTTTTCAAACCGAGGGGCGTCTTGCTCTCTTTCTCTTGCTCTCTTGCTCTTGCTCTCTTCTCTCTCTCTTTCTCTTGCTCTCTTTCTCTTGCTCTCTTGCTCTTGCTCTCTTCTCTCTCTCTCTCTCTCTCCCTCTCTCTCTTTCTTCCTCAGAAGAAGTATGCTGGTGAAGCCCTAGTTGGCTCCTTTTAATCACCTAAAATTAATTTCCCTCTTTCTTCTCCTTTCCCTCATCCCATCTCTCCCTCTCTGATTTATTTTCTTTACTATTACCAAAGCACTCACTCATTCATTCCACTTACTTACTCACTCATTCACTACCTCACTCACTAATTCACTCACCCATTCACTCACTCATTCATTCACTCACCCATTCACTCATTCATTCACTCACTCATTCACTCACTCATTCACTCACTCACTCAATCACTCACTCATTCACTCACTAACTCACTCAATCATTCACTCACTCACACACACTCACTCACTCATTCACTCATTCATTCATTTACTCACTCACTCATTCCACTTACTCACTCACTAACTCATTCTTCTTACTTACTCATTCATTCCAATTACTCACTCACTCATTCACTCACCCATTCATTCACTCACTCACTCATTCCACTTACTCATTCACTGAGTCAATGACTCACTCATTCACTCACTCACTCATTCCACTTACTCATTCCACATACACACTCGCACACTCTCTTCTCTTCTTGATGAATATCATTTATGATACATCATCCTGTTAAATACAAATATACTTTTGACCTTCTGACAAATTCTTTCCTCCAGGAAGATACATATGTTTTATTAACATATATGTGCGCCACATATTTCAAGTATGTAATCATGTGACCTCAGGAGAGGACTTAGCATGCTGAGGGTGATAATCCATACTGTTATATCGTTCTCCTGATATGTAAACATTTAACTGTGTATGCTTGTGATTGACCCGCCTTTTGTTCTGTATATATTTCAACATGTTGACATAGCTGTAAGGTTTTGTAAAATATATGTGAGCCCAAAGAGGGACTAAGATTGGGGTGAGGATAACCTATGTTACCTCATCCTTTTGAGATGTACGTAATCACTTGTCTCAATAAACTCGTCAAAGTAAAAAAAAGTCATTCCACTTACTCACTCACTTACTCATTCCACTTACTCACTCATTCACTCACCCATTCATTCACTCACTCACCCATTAATTCACTCACTCACTCATTCCACTTACCCATTCACTCAGTCAATCACTCACTCATTCACTCATTCCACTTACTCATTCACTCACTCATTCCACTCACACACTCACACTCTCTCTTCTCTTCTTTCTTTTTTTCTCTTATTCTCTCTTCATCTCTCTCTCTCTCTCACTCACTCTCTCTCTCTTTCTCTCTCTCTCTCTCTCTCTCTCTCTCTCTCTCTCTCTCTCTCTCTCTCTCTCTCTCTCTCTCTCTCTCTCTCTCTCTCTCTCTCTCTCTCTCTCTCTCTCTCTCTCTCTCTCTCTCTCTCTCTCTCTCTCTCTCTCTATCCATCTGTCTATCTATCTATCTTCCTCTCTCTTTCCCCTTCTCTCTCTCTCTCTCCCTCTCCCTCTCTCCCTATCTCCCTCTCTCCCTCTCTCTCTCTCTCTCTCTCTCTCTCTCTCTCTCTCTCTCTCTCTCTCTCTCTCTCTCTCTCTCTCTCTCTCTCTCTCTCTCTCTCTCTCTCTCTCTCTCTCTCTCTCTCGCCCTGCACATCCCTTTAAATAGATATTACACAAAAATATTTATCTCAAATAAAGGATGTAGCATATCTGTTTTCAAGATATCACACAAACCACTTATTTCCAATCACTAAGAAAATCTAGATAAACTCACAAGAAATAATAAGACCCATATCTTGATACAATCACCAAATGAATGAAAGAATAAAAGAAGTAATTGAAAAAAAAAGGAAGATAAAAATATAGCGACCGGAACCTCGCGTTTGAGTTGCCAAGTCGGGATTTAACGCCGGGGTAAATACAGGTCTTGCCTTGACATTGAAGGAAATTATTTTCGTCTTTCTTCAAGGTTATCTTGATCGCTAGACCGGGACTACAATATCCTAAATCCGGTAAAGGTAAGGTTGAGATTATTATCCTGTAATGCTTAAGAGGTTTTAGGATGTAATAAGTTTGTTTTTTTGTTATTTAATGTCATGTGGAAGTCCAGGTGTGTTGCAGGCAATTGCATGTTGAAATTTGTCACTTGTATTGTATTTTATTTTTATTTGTAGATCAACAGGTTGTTTGTCTTAGATTGTGAATGGATATTGATTACTTCTTGTAGGTTTAACCGGAAATTTGGTATTATTTGACTCGTTCATAATCATAATCTGAATTTTTAATTTGTCACCATGATAAGGCAAAGAATCTTAAGTTTTTTAAAGTAGATATTTGAAGTATGATAGATATTATGATGGTAAGTGAGCGGGAAATTATGGTATCTTCTCTGATTGGTGATTAATAGGAATAGAAATGAGTAGAAATAAGAAAGGAATTTAATAGAACTTGTAAATAACACATAGTATGATTTTAGTTTCAGTAGTATTTTAGCTTTGAAAACCATAGTTTATCCAAGGTAAACGGTACATGAAATGGATAGGATTGTGCAATTACTGAACAAATCAAACTAGTTTATGGCCATAAAGAATATGTACAACCTCACTATCAAGCATAATCTATGGAAAGCAAGGATAACGCTGCGGTCGCTTGTCTAAACCCACGAAATCACAGTATCCACACTCCATGCTCTGGCAAAGGCTAATGACCCTCCATCACACATATTCTGGCAAGATGAAGATTGAAAAGCTCCCTGGTGGATTATGATCAGATGAACCAGTCCATGCTCTCACATGCCAAAATATTTATGGGGGAAGTTTTAGTGGTCTTTGTTGGAGTAATGGGAGTGGCTGTGCATGGCTTGATGCTGTCTTATTCTCTATGATTTTGCTTTTATTTGCTTTATGAGAGAGCAATATAAATGTTAACTGTATTTTTTCTTGGTACACTGTTAGGGGAATAGGTAAAGTTCTTTGCATATTAAGTAGGAATTATCAGGGGCAGATCCAGGAAGTTTGGCAAGGGAGAGTCTGGCCCATAACTAGAGGGTGCAAAGCTTGGCTATGTGCCATGTGGACCTGTTAAAAGACCACTCATTTGATGTATACACTGTCACTTTCCCACACTCTTTTGATGTACGCATTATGGTTATAAATCATTGGTGGTCGAGAGTATTGGGGTCTGGATGTACCCCAGGGATTTAGTAAATAATTAACTAAATAGAACACATACATTTATTTGTCTATTTTTTTTTTTAGGAAGGTTAGTAAAGAAGTTTGGGTAAGTTAATCCTAAAACACTGAGCTTTGTACAACTTATCTCCTCCCTCTGTGATAGGTCATGTCTATGAATGTTATTTCCCAGGCATGGGGAGCTAAAACCGTGCCTAACTAAACATTCTCATGTAGCTAGCAAAGAGTTGGGCATTGGGGGGGAAGGGGGACAGGTTTGTAGGATGTGAACAGGATGAACAAAGTCTTGGCATATATCCACAGACATACTGCTTTGTGAAGGGGTTGATAGTATTGCTTTTTTTTCAGTTTAATACTATTGAAACTGACTTTAGAGAAAATGTTTACAGTAAGACATGATTATGATTCTTCGACCTTTATTAATTGAGGTATGGATTTAGAATTAGTTAATTGTAAATATGATACATTTATGATGTGAATTTTGAGTACCATTGAATATCATAAGTGTATCCCAGGATATTTATAACTATATAGGAAATCTCTTAGATCATGGGACTGATGAATTATTTTCCTCTTTATTCAGTCTGTTATCTCCTAATCTCAAGATATGCTTCAGTGAAGTCAAGAAGCACAGTGTTGTGGTATTTGTCATGTGACGTCCGTAGTATGAAGTATTTCTGTATGTGACAGCTTTCTCTTTTATGAAGAGACCTCATCACATGATTGTGTCATTAATTCCTCTATGCATCTATATTGATTAGTTTGCATGTTGTTGTTTTTTTCTTTCTTTTTTGGCAATCCCATTACATCTTTATTGTTCATAAATTGTAATATTATTTGATTTTAGATTGGTTTGTTTAGTTATTTTATTATTTACTTATTTATTTTATTTATTTATTATTATTATTTTTTTAACAATAGGAAAAATATTACAACCAAGGATGCATCAACGGGTATAGTCTATTTTTTCCAATCTGTCCTCTGGTTATCATAAGGTTTGGCTTAATGTGGCAGCTGTACATTAATGGCATGATTCTAATATCCCTGATAATTTTTGAATTTATTAATTCTGAAATATATTTGAATGTGCAGATATTCAAAGAACCCTTACTTATCCACATATAAATCCCAAACTTGCTGATTTGCTCCAAAATTATGCAATGCAATACAAAGACAACTATGTAGCAAAGCCTCTTGTCTGATTGCATGCAAGTAAAGAATGGGTTTCTAATGATTATTCAAATTTCTCTCCTCACAAGTATATGAATAGGCATATTGTAGCATAGTTGCTAATAAAAGAAATTTTGGTATTTTATTGCACTTAACTTACATAATTAGTAAATAAAAATGACGTACATATGATCGGTGCAAATCAGCCTGTTTAGGATATAAATATGAATCTGTAAAGTGGACAATAATGTGGACAGATGAGATAAAACTATAACCTTGTAAATTATGTTCTTGTGGAGTTCTGTAATAGCCATGTATAAGTGATATAACTCTTTGATAAGTTTAATTGTTGTAAGTTATCTCCCTGATTTGTGGTCTTCGTATGTTAGTTTGTGTTGGCTCTGAGGACGTTTTTAATGGTTATGAGAATTGCATCATTTGTCGGTACAGGCATGTTCCTTCACGACTGGGGTGGCAAGAATGCTTCAATCTAGCTTTTAGATTTACAATTTAGTTTAGCTAAGGCAACTTTCAAAGCATTACCTCATTCGAGTAGTGTGTAAATGCATAATTTTTCTCTGTTTCTTTATGATTTGTTAATTGTTTTATTTACATATTCATATATATATTTGTGTAGTCATTTTTATGTATTTATTTATTTTTATTTTTATTTTTTTTTTCCATTTGTGTGTGTCAGGTAGTAGCACATTAGTGATGTAAGGTTAGGTTTAGCGATGATGTAACTGATACCTTTCTTCATTGCAGTTTGTGAAGGGAAGATTATTTAATGTTTCGCTTGGCTTCCAACTTGTTACCCGAGCGAGCAGTTCAGTTCCTTACTGCTTCCTACTTCAGAGGTATTACGGTGCTGATTATTATTATTATTACTCTCATTATTATTATTATTATTATAGTTTGGTTTTATAATGTTTGATCTGGTCTTTGGATGTTATATAGAGCCAAAATTAATACTTGTCTATCTGAGGAATTATTCTTATAATTCAATTATATTTAATAGGAATCAGCATTATGTGCCTATTGTTTGTGATATTGTTAAACATCATGTGTATCACTGTAAACCTTTGTATTATTGTAGTATCACGGCATGGTCATTTGTCTCCTATGGGCACCTTTTTTTCTCTCATTAGGTGTTGATGTAGAGTCACTCCCATAACTGTCTATGTGTGTCCCAAAGTCTGTCTTGATAACCCAGTATTGAAAAAGGAGAGTTTTAAGTGTACCTGCTTTCTGATTATCTGCCGTTTTTTTTATGTACTGTCTGTAGTTCATTTCGTGTATTTTCCTACTTGTAGAATTCTGTATATATTATTATTGTTATCTCCTTTTTTCATGTCAAATAGGTTTTTTCACAATTTTGTTTTTCTTTTTTTAATAGAAACCGTACATACTCACACCTTATCCTTTTTTTTGTGCATACTTTAACATCATATTAATCAGCATAAATACAAATCCTCACCACATATGTCATACATCAAATCCTGGCACTTTCTAATGTCTGTTAAGTGGTCCTGCATTTCTTCTAGTTTTCCGTGCACTTGAGATTTCCCACCATATAGAATACCTTGTTAATCATTGTTTTCATAATGTTCCTTACTGGCTTTAAAGTTGTCCTCCAGAGGTGAGTATTTACTGAAGTTTGATTTAGCAAACAATTGCATTTTTACTCCCTCGTTTTTGTCCATTTTGATCACCTTTGCTCATTAAAAATTAAGGTAGCTCTTTACATGTCCTTGCTATATCCTCTTTTCCCATTGGCATTAATAAACCCCTCCTCAAAATCTTCAACCTCATTGGGTTTCAGTCTGCTTTTTAATCCATTTCAGAGATTTAAGTTTGGGAAAGGATCTTTTCATGTTTATTATGAAGGTTTGTAGATTCCTTAATGAGTATTCCCAACAATAAGAAAACAGCAAGGAAAGATGTCTAAGTAAACAAGAGACAGTAATATTTTGTATACACATATACTTTATACATGTTCTTTTTATTTTGCATTGCTCTTTTATTTAACACCATTTTCCTCATTTTCTCATTTGGGATTGTTTTATTATTATTATTGGAGGTTACTGGGTTTGGTTAAGCTTTGTATAATGGTTTATTTGATCCATATCACATTTCTTTATATAGTAATGTAATAAAAAGAGTTAAGAGAAGTCCTTCAGTGCTCTGTGGCTGACTTGGCAGCATGTATACCTATGAATAATGTAAATCTGATTATAATCATTGATATACTGCAAAACAGATTTTATATTATCCCTTGCTATCCATTTCATCTTTACCTCCAATGGTTTTTCTTCTCAAAATTCAGATCTTCATTTTCATATAGGAAAGGAAAAAAATCTTTGACTTCTCTTCATTACAGCTAACGCTTGGTATAGTGTCGGTTCAGGGAAATTCCACAGTTCGCAGGTCTTAGTCGAACATCCAAACATGAAGATCAAGATTCTGCCAGCACTCTCCGACAATTACATGTATTTGGTTAGTATTAGGATTCTTTATGATGTGTTCTCATGGTTTATAAACTGAGATTTATTTTGGATATCAAGTATAGAAAAATTATATATAAAGGAAAATTCTTGTTATATTGATGGAGTTATCATATGTTTTCTCGAATCATATATGATCCAAATTTTAAAATTTTTGTACTTGGAAAGAAAATTGGGGTAATGATATACATAATAAAAATATGAACTTACTATATTCCATTGATGCTTCAGTTGATGGACGAAACCACAAAGGAAGCGGCCATTGTCGACCCAGTAGAACCGAAGACCGTATTGGCAGCAGTGGAGGAGGCAGGAGTCAACCTTACTACTGTCTTGACTACTCACCATCACTGGTATGTTGTCAGTGTCTAGGTGGATCACCATAAGCAGTCAGGGGAATAGATTGTGGATATGTTTTTGAGTTTAGTGAAGAAGTTTTTGAGAAATTTTACAAGATTATTTTTCATATGTATGAATATTTATTAGACTAGTACAACTATTTATTCTTCTTGTTTTATTGGTTACTTTCATTTTGTTTTTATTTGACTTGTAAACATGACAACCCCACAACTTTTTATTCTTCTTTTATTACTTACTTTTGCTATTTCGTTATTATTTTAATTGTAAATATTACAGTTCCACACGTCATTTCCCAGTGAGAATATACCCATCAAACAACTAACTTAGTATTTGCTCCGGAATATTATTCCAGATGCATCACACCCCTTATATTTGGCCAAACTTAAAAAAGTTTCATTTCCACCCTACCCTCAGGGACCATGCTGGCGGGAACAAAGGGTTAGTCGAAACCTTCAGCAAACCTCTGAGAGTCCTCGGTGGTGACGATCGGATTGAAGCTCTCACACAGAAGGTTTCTCATGGTGACAAGTTTACCGTGGGCAGTCTGAACATCGAGTGCCTGTTCACCCCTTGTCATACACAGGGCCACATTTGCTATAATGTCACTTCTGCAGATGCTAGTCAGAATCCAGTTGTGTTTACAGGTAGGATGGAGGTGTTTTGCAGTTCTCTCTTCTTTTTTCTTGTTTTACTTCTTTTTCTTTCTTTTATTCTTCTTTCTCTTCTTCACCCTTTTTCTCTTCTTTGTTTTCCTTCTTCATCTTATTCCTCTTGTCGCTTCATCAGCTTTTTACCGTATTTTTTGTTTTCTTTTCATTTTCTTCCTTTTCTTTTATCTCTTCTTCTTTATTTCCTATTTTTCTTCTTTTTCCTGCTCCTATCTTTACTTTCAATACCTAGTTTCTCTATCTCTCTCCCTTCCTCCCTCCTCCACCTCTTTTTTTCATTCTTTCCTTCTTTTTCTAATCATTCCTCTTCTTACATGTTTATCTCTCTTCCTTTTGTTTTCTTCCTACATTTATCTGTTTTGTTATATGATTACAACTTATCTTTTTCATTAATTGTTTCTCCATTATGCATGTCCACTCATGTGAATTTATACTTTCTATTTTGTCCTGATAAAAAATGTTATATTTCCTTTCTTTTTTATCATTATTACTTTCTTCATTCTTGCAAATGCATACTTACGCTATTTGGTTATATATCTATATGTGTGTGTTTGTATGTATGCATGTATATATGTGTGTGTGTGTGTTTGTGTGTGTATTTGTGTTTGTGTGTGTATACATCCAGAATGAAAAAACTCTCATAAATGTTCTTTGTTCTAGGTGACACTCTCTTCCTTGGGGGTTGTGGTAAATTCTTTGAAGGAAATGCCACGGAGATGTATAAAGCTCTTATTGAAATTCTCGGTTCCTTGCCTGATCACACGGTATGTATAAGTTTGAGATGTTTGTAATTAGTAGTGTAAATGTTTAGTTAGATTTTTCTTTCCTTTTTCTTTTTCATATAAAAATCTCGATGGAATGCCTTCTATAATTTTTGCTAACATCGCTTAATGAATCATTTCCAGGAAGTATACTGTGGTCATGAATATGCCTTGCAAAACCTTGCCTTTGGATTACATGTTGAGCCTGACAATGACACCATCAAGCAGAAGATTGCCTGGGTGAAGGAACGCAGAGATAATGGACTGCCGTCGGTGCCTTCTACGATTGGTAATTCGGAATTTATGATGTTGACATTTCGATTGAAAAATACACATTCATCCCTC
>BOPN01006116.1:70000-77500 GCA_017312705.2 Penaeus japonicus
TAGATATTTAGTCTCATTCATACCTTTCTTCTACATTTGTTGCTATGAACTTTGTTCATATATATATATTCATTTATATATATATATAGATATAGATTTATGCACACACCAAGTTTATCTTGCAGCTTTTTGTGCAGATAGATATTAGTTTTAAATTTCTTGCATATATTCTTATAGGGTTATACCTTTAGTAACACATTATGGGGCATATTTTTTCATGGGATACCTCAGACATTATTGTATTTAAAGTATTTTGAAAAATTATACAGGTGGACAGCATAATGTATATAAAAAAATGTTAATACATTTATATATTGCGGAGGGTAATTGATTCGCTTGCCCAGTCTCCAGGATGGGTTTTATTTTAGAGCAAAGCAACATATTTCGACTCTCCCACTCTCTTTGTCATTCATTGTAAAACTAGATTTTTGTGTTTAGAGACTTATATTTGTCATATGACAGGCTTTATCAATGCTGCAGTTGACTAAAATTGTAGTATAGGATCCATATCAGCTCATTATTTTCTTTATACTCGGTGTGATAGAAGTACTACTATTTTACGGAAGTACAAAAAGCAACTTTATTTTTTCATATTCGTGTACTGTTAGGAACGAATACGAAACATACCATCTACAATGAAGAGATTTTGAGGTAGAGAAGAGGAAAGAAACCTATGCTTCTGACTGAGTGCCACAGGAAAAGGCATCTTTACTGGCACAGGGGCACTTTGTAGATATCTTCTTCTTGTTCTGCCTGCACATCCTTCATCTGCAGTACTTTAGAGCAAGAGGTTGGCATCTTGCTATGTGCCTCTATAAAAATAGTGCTTGCTAGAGACTGTGGATGAGGGCCATTCAAGGCTCTCTCTCCTGCTGGTGCTAGAAGAATGTGGTGCCATCTAGGCTTTGGATGTTGGGTTTGCTTAATATTATGGTAATTATAGTAATTATGACTGTAATAGTCATCCTCACTCACTCCTTTCTCATAGCACAGTGATCTAAAACCCCTGAACATCATGTACATCATGACACCCGTTGTCAGGCCAAAGCACCTGTGTCATGTATGTCATGACACAGTGGGTTAACTCATTGCGTACGGGTGTCATGACATACATGACGTAGGAGCTTTGGACTGACGACGAGCGTCATGACGTATATGACGTTCCGGGATTTTGGATAACTGTGCTATTTTATTTTGCTATGAAAAAGGAATAAGTGATGATGGCGTCTGCGGTCATAATTACTATAATTACCGTAATATCGTGCTAGCTTAACGTCCAAAACCTAGATGGCACCACTTTTTCCTAGCACCAGCAGGTGAGAGAGCCTTGAATGGCACTCTAGTTTTACAATGAATGACTGAAAGAGATTGGGATGATTCAAATTATATTGCTTCAAGTGGTCTCTCTCTAAAATAAAACCTATCCTGGAGGCTGGGCAAGCAAATTTATCTCCATCTGCAATGGGTTAATAGTATCATTGTTTGAAGTGGGAATGGAACAAGCAGTTTAAAAAACAAAAATACAACCATACTCATGGTTAATTCTCCTAGTGGCTATTTCTTTGTATTTTCTTTTGCCATTATAGGAATTTTCAAACCAAAAACTCAATTTTAATTGTTTTCTTGTAATCTAACATGATGAATATCACTTTTTCATGACTTCTACCTGTTATTTATATTTATTATTAGCATTTATTTGTAATGTTCTGAAGGATGTTTCATGGAATCCTTTTAGAAATAATATAATATTTTAAAAAGGTTTATTCTGAACCTTATCACCAAAAAAATTACTGAGTAATAAAAAATCAGTGTTTTCACAAAATCAGGTTAATTCCTTGGAGAAAAATGATTGAATGAGAGTGAGAATTTACAATCAGATTATATTTACAATTAGAAATTTTACAATTAGATATCTAAAGAGGATTTAGTCTCCATGAAATGGGAATATATTTTGCTAAATGTTTACCATCAAATTACTTTGTCAGTTTCTATATTCTTGAAAAAGTAAACAATGTAAGCCATTTTCACATTTAGGACCATCTTCATCTGTTTGGTACTATAAGTACTAAAACTGCCCTGCAGGCACATAGTTTTTGCCCGTCATCAGGCACTCTTACTGCACAGGTAACCAAAATGCCCATCTCCGCAGTCAAGTGAAATCACCAGACAATGGATGTAGACTAATATTAATTAGCTTGTCATATCTGGCCACTGATTGGCAGCATAAGGCAGTGATCCTACTAGGTTGTGGTGTTACCTCAAAGTAACAACACAAATGATCAATGCTTTGCTCATGCTTTCTCCATTTTTTAATTTACATCAAGCAAAGCTTGTCCAGATTCAGAAATCTCTTAACCCATTTTCGACGGGGGATAGATTTGCTTAAACAGGCTCCAGGATGAGTTTTATTTCTGATCGAGGCAGCTTCTGCAACATAATTTGATTTTTCCCACTCCCTTTTAGTCACTCATGTTAGAGCTAGATCCATTTTTTGTGTTTTGTTTTTTTGTGTGGTTTACTGTTTTTAGAAATTTATATCTGTTATATTACAGGTTCCATCAATTCTGCAGATGACTAAAATTGTAGTTCAGGGTCCATATCAACTCATTTTTTTTTCTTTATACTCAATGTGATAGAAGTATTACTGTTTTATCATGCTTTTCTAACAACCCTCAGAATTGTTTAACTTGTAAACCTTCCTCTCAAACTACAAGTTTATAGAAACTCAGTTTCCAGGTCACACTGATTTCAGTTAGTAGCAATACATACCCTGTAAAAAATAAAAATAAAGCAGACTAATTACAACTTTCTCAAGATATCCTCAACTCATTGCAGATGAGATAGATTTGCTTGCCCTGTCTCCAGGATGGGATTGATTTCAGAAGGCAGCAGCTTGAAGCAACATTTGAATCTTCCCACTCTGTCACTCATTATAAAACTAGAGCCATTTGTTTTTTTTATGGTTATTTATTGTGTTTAGAGACTTATATGTGCCATACAACAGGCTCTATCAAGGATACAGTTGACTAAAATTATAGTATATGATCTATATCAGCTTTTTCTTTATCCGAAGTATGATAAAAGTTTTGCTGTCTTATGGGAGGGCAAAAAGCAACTTAATTTTTTCGTATTTTTGTGCTGTCATGAACGAATACCAAACATAACCACCTGCAATAAAGATTACATGAGGTAGGGAAGAGGAACGAAACCTGTGCTTGACAGTGCCACAGTGAAAGGCATCCATATTGGCACAGGAGCACATTTTAGACACTGGGTATGGATTGAGTCACCTTCCTCTTCTCATTCTGCCTGCACATTCTTCATCTGTGGTACTTTAGAGCAAGAGGTCGTCAACTTAGTGCGTGCCATTGCTCTATAAAGATAGCGCTTGCTAGAGACTGTGGCTAGGTGCCATTCAAGGCGCTCTCTCCTGCTGGTGTTAAAGTGGTGCCATATAAATTTTGGATGTTCATTTTGCTTATTATGGTATTTATAGTAATTATGAATGCAACTGCCATCACCACTCACACCTTACTCTTAGCACAATAAAAAAGCATAGTGATCCATAATCCCTGAATGTCATGTACGTCATGACGCCCATTGTAAGGCTAAAGCTCCTGCATCTTTTACGTCATGACACCCATCCGCAATGGGTTAACAAGTCAAGCTCACAAGTGATATTATTGAAATGGTTTTTAAAGAAGTTGGAATGGAGTTTACATTCTCAACTTTAGGACTTAAAATTATCAGGTTCTATTAAATGTACCATGAAATCAATGTAAATTTGATTCCATCAGAATTTAAATACCTGAATAAATTTACTTCATCTCCAAACTTAAACACCTACTTTAGGTTATACTAAATATATATATTTAACTTTCCAAATGAGAAGGGAAAAATAGGTCATTTATATAATCAGCTGACAGGCATGTTTATTGATTAAATATACACCTCCTAAACATAGAATACTGACATTGTGAAATAAAGCAGCTCTTTCAAAATAACCTGAACTTATTTTGATTCAAAATGTAGTGTACTGTAATTACTTGAGCTTTCAATCCGGTTTTAACAGAAGTAAAGATCATTACCAGAATGAACCTAATGCCATAACCTGAATGCCAACTCTTATGGACAAGACAGACTGAAAATACTTTCTTAAATGAAACTTTTTTTTATTTAAGTTAGTTTAATTAAGAAGTTAGTTCTCGTTCTGGAAGTATTCTTTGCTGCCAGTGGGATCAGCCTTCATTGTCTTGGCTCCAGGTTTCCAGCCAGCAGGGCATACTGAAAAAAATATATTTATAAAATAAGGCTCTAATAAAATTATACCTTACAACCTTGGCAGCAAAAAGTCATTTGAAGTACCGAATTCAGTAAAAAAATAAATAAATAAATCATTGCACTAACAAATGTTTTAAATGAAATTGACATCACTGTCGAATTTGTAATATTAATCATTGAAACTTGTAAATATACATGAATAATGTAAAACTGAAGGTTCTGCATTCAATTTCACTGAATTCTCAAATTTCATGTCACTTGTCAATATTAGGTAAAACTTACCTTCACCATGCTCATCTGTGAACTGGAAGGCTTGTACTAATCGAAGGGTTTCATCTACATCGCGCCCAACTGGCAAATCATTGATGGTAACCTGAAAAAAATTATACAATTATAAAAAAAGTCTACACATGTCAAAGGTAACAATGCTATCACATACAAATTCTGCTTTCACAAATTTAGTCAAGACAGATGAATTATCAATAATTAAACTTATACAGTAGTCATTCAAATATAATTACAACTCAAGTGTACATAAAGGAAGTGGGACTTCTAAACAGAGCACCCGTTTGACGTACCTGACGGAGATTCTGTTTGCCGTCAATAACGAAGAGGCCTCTGAAAGCAATGCCCTCATCCTCCTTCAGGACTCCGTACGCCTTTGCAACTTCCATTGACTTGTCAGCCAGAAGAGGGATCTTCATTGTACCAAGACCACCTTCCTTGCGGGGAGTGTTGGTCCTTTGGGATGAAAAGTGGTTTATCAAGACTTGAATAAATTAACTAAATAAAACAATGCCTGCACTAACAAGTAACTTGCAAAATTGTTCAATTATACTAACGAAATTCAAATTTTGAAAATAGGAAAAAACCTACCAAGCAAGGTGGGAGAAATGGGAGTCTGTAGAGCAGGCAACCACCTCGCATCCTATCTTCTTGAATTCCTCGACACGGTCAGAGAAGGCGATGATTTCAGTGGGGCAGACGAAGGTGAAGTCAAGAGGGTAGAAGAAGAAGATGACGTATTTGCCCTTGTAATCTTCCAGGGAGATCTCCTTGAACTGGCCATCCACAACAGCAGTGCCCTTGAAGACGGGGGCAGGCTTGCCAATAGCTGGGACAGTGTTGCTCATGGTGGTGGTCTTGGTTTCCTGAAAATTAAAAAAGTTTTTGGTATCAAAAGTTACAGTTTAGGCATATTTAAAAAATCCCTCTAATCTCTATAATCCAACTCATGTTATACATGTGCACACATGCTTCACGTGGATTAACCTAAAAGTAAATCTTGATCAATAATACCTATTCCAAATAATGTTAAAAATACCAAGAACTCACCACCTTACAAGGTACAACATTCCTGCCTCGTCTGTAATGAATCTACATACCCTAAGGATTTCAGTTTTATTTGCAAGATTTTCATTCTCACTATCATCTTCAAGCAAAGACTTCAAACGATCAGCCTTTCCTTGCTGCTCTTCGTCTGGCAGATTAAATGAAACGCTGCGCCATCGTCGTTTTGCCCGGCGAGCTTCCTTAGCACTTTTCGTGAACCTCGATTCCACAAATAAAATTCCTGTGACCACAGTAGTGTATTCGACATAAGTAGGGACCAGTTTCTCGGGCGATTTCTCCACGGGCTCTCTCCCTGTAATGGGAGCAGAACCCGTTCCTCTTCTGTGGGTATATCCCTCTTCCACCCACTTTCTTGATATTCCAACTTTATTGCACTTTCCAGTCTTGCAACAACAGAACATGTCCAGTTTTTGTGCTATGCATTAATTGACTAGGTCTACGTCCACTTCACAGGTATCTGGTTTGGCCGATAATCAGAACCAGAACAAACAGTGATCAACTTCAAGCACACCACTTGTGATAAGATAGCTTGAGCCATGACAAAGTACGTAAGCATATGTAACATACAATCAAATCCTTAAGATTATCAACTTGAAAACAAAGGAAACTTTTCTATTTGTGCAACATTTTGCCCACAAACCCCACATTCTTGCTTACAACATATTCAGTAAAAAAATCAAGAACCTTTTAACTAAAAACGCATTATGAAATATAAAATTCAAGTTAAAAAATTAATGTATATTAAGGTTAATCACATCAAAGCCCTTCTTGTCTTTAAAATCCTTTAAAAAGTTCTTAGATAGCTTTAATCAATGCTTGGGATCAGGGTCACTGTTATCAGCTAAAAGCACTGGTTCAATACCTTTCGGCTCACTTCATATCCACAACTTCCAAAGACAATGCCGACATAGTATTAAAGAGAACACCTCATTCAGTACAAGCAAGATACAAGATATGCCATACCATAAAATAAATGCTATCATATGCAGGTCATCCCAGTTACAACATACTTGAATTGAAGGTTTCCATCACTTGCTCATACTTTTCATTTCGAATATGGCTTGTGCCAAATAAATGGCAATATCTTTCATACAATGCAAGACCTGCATTATTGAGAAAGTTTCAGAAATAAAGCATTTTCCACAGTTCCTTTGTATAGTCTGGGTCACCTTCAAAATGAGATCTTCAATCTATGCTGTATAGAACATCAAAACATGGGACTGGCAAGAAATGCTGCAGAACAAGTAACGTGGAACTCAAGGCTTAACTTCCTGTTTTTCCTGAGTCTTCCATGTTTTCCTCATTATTGTCTACATGGAACTAAGAAATATTAATTAATAGCATAGTTCTATTACTAAGCTTACCAAATATTCTATATATTCTACTATTACTTTCATTCAAAATTATAGGTCTCTTCTACTTACAGTAAACCACCTCAAAATACAAATATTTAAGCTAGTATTACATAAATGCTACAAAACATACTAAATCCATGATCCCCCCCACCCCATAGGAATATTCCTATTTGTGAATTGTCTAGAACCTCATTTACAAGCCTGGAGGATATGAAATTAGATCCATTACTCAGCATTTTCAGTAAACATGACTTTTTACATGACAATACAAGGCTTAACTTTAAAAATTTGACTAAGAACTAAATTTTTCCTTGACTAATGTTAAAATAATCTAATGAATTTTCTGTTCAAATGTTGATGAATATGACCAAAATCCAAGTACAAATGTTCGAGTGCTTTTCTCAGATGCTTTTTCAAATATGAACATTATCTAAAGGTTAAGACTGTATTCCCAATCTTACAGGCTTCATAACTAGGCATTCTATGCGTGAAAACTATAGGCCTACTACAG
>BOPN01006117.1:7500-10000 GCA_017312705.2 Penaeus japonicus
CTCCTACTCCCACCTGGCTACTTCCGCTCGAGCTTCATCATGTCGAGGTCCTAAAGCTCGTTTGTTTATCATGTCTACCTGGATCGGGTTACATGTCTGACACATGTTCTCGGGCCGCATGTGGCTTCTCCTGGGGCGTGCGTCCAGAGGATATTGCAGCGAGCGAAGGCAGGAAGGAAGAGGAAGTGGAGAGCAACAGGAAGAAGGAGGACAGACAGTGCAAGGGAAGAGAAATGAGGCGGAGAGGAGGCAGAAGAGGCGTGGTTGGAATGACGTGATGTTCGCATAAAGAGAGGAGCTGTGATAGCGAAATAAAATTCGAGAGGCCAGGTAAAGTATTGGGGGTAAAGGAGGGGGGAGGGGGGGGTTGAGAGGTTGTAGGACATCCGCTGCGAGGGTTGAGACGGGCTCGGCGAGGGGCAGCATCAGGGCTTCCCCCGGCAGCACACTTGATTAATGTAATTACATCTTATTAACATGAAATCCTAATCAGAGCGTTGTAATTCTCGTCAAGGATAGAATTAATGATAGTAACGATGATAATGATAATGATTAAAACACCATAACATTAATAAGCATATCAATAATGTCATTAAAGTTTAAGATTATAATAATTCAGACTATAATAATAGGAGCTATTAAGGCATCCACATTCTTAGTAATTCAGCTGCGTGATTAACAAGACAAGGAGATGATCCTCCCCGAAGACTCGAGGACCCTGCTGGGGTGTGCGTGTGTGTGTGTATGTGTGTGTGTGTGTGTGTGTGTGTGTGTGTGTGTGTTGTGTGTGTGTGTGTTTGTGCCTGTGTGTGTTTGTGCCTGTGTGTGTTTGTGCCTGTGTGTGTTTGTGCCTGTGTGTGTTTGTGCCTGTGTGCAAGTGTGAGTGTGTGTGTGTGTTTGTGCGTGTGTGCGTGTGTCCTGATCGTCACCTGTTCTCAGTCTCCCACGTAATGGTTGGTTAATCGACCTTCTTTCTGCCCCTTGCTCACCACTTTTGCTCTTTCTACTCCGTTCATCCCTTCCTTCCTTCTCTTCCGTCCTTCTTTTCATGTTCCTTCTCGCTCTCGTTTTACTCCTCCCCCTTCTTCCCATTTGCCTTATCATTCTTTTTCTTAGCCAGGTCATTATCCTCCTCCTCCTCCTCCTCCTCTTCATCATCATCATCATCATCATCATCATCATCATCATCATCATCATCATCATCACCATCATAATCATCCTCTTCCTCTTCTTCCTCTTTTTCCTCTTCCTCCATCTCTTCCTCCATCACTTCCTCCCTCTTCCTTCTCCTCCTCCTCCTCCTACTCCTCTTCTCTTCTTATTACTCCTCCTCTTCTTCCCTCTCCTCTTCCCCCTCCTCTTCCTCCTCCTCTCCATCTTCCTCATCCTCCTCTTCTTCCTTAGTCTCATCCTCCTCCGCCTCTTCTTCCTCCTCTTCCTCCTCCTCTCTTTCCTCTTTTTCCTTCTCTTCCTTCATCCCTTCCTCCTCCTCCTCCTCTTCATCTTCCTCCTCCTTCTCCTCTTCTTCCTCTTCCTTTTCTTCCTTCTTCCTTTCCTCCTCCTTTTCTTCCTCTTTCCTTTCCTCCTCTTCTTCCTCCTCCTCCTCTTCTTCTTCATCTTCCTCCTCCTTCTCCTCCTCTTCTTCCTCCTCCTTTTCTTCCTCCATCCTTTCCTCCTTCTTTTCTTCTTCCTTCCTTTCCTCCTCCTCTTCTTCCCCCTCTTCCTCCTCTTCCTCCTGGCTTTGACCCTCGTCCGTGTCTATGGGGCCAAGAGGGGAGGGGGGTCAGGGCGAGGACGGGGGTGGGGGAGAAATAATGTCCCCTCGTTTCTATAAGGGAACAAAGACCCTCCAAAACATAATTTGATTAACCGCAGCGTAACGAGCAAAGCTGTTTACATGGTGGCCGGTCTGTCCCCTTGTCGTCTCCCCCTCCCCCTCCCCTCCCTCCCTTCCCCGATCTCTCTCTCTCTCTCTCTCTCTCTCTCTCTCTCTCTCTCTCTCTCTCTCTCTCTCTCTCTCTCTCTCTCTCTCTCTCTCTCTCTCTCTCTCTCTCTCTCTCTCTTTCTCTCTCTCTCTTTCTCTCTCTCTCTCTCTCTCTCTCTCTCTCTCTCTCTCTCTCTCTCTCTCTCTCTCTCTCTCTCTCTCTCTCTCTCTCTCTCTCTCTCTCTCTCTCATACACACACATATACACACACACACACACACACATATATATATATATATATATATATATATATATGTGTGTGTGTGTGTGTGTGTGTGTGTGTGTGTGTGTGTGTGTGTGTGTGTGTGTGTGTGTGTGTGTGTGTGTGTCTGTGTGTGTGTGTGTGTGTGTGTGTGTGAATATGCATGCATCTATATCTCAGCTATTGGTCTCTCTCACTAATTTCTGTTTGTCTTACTGTTTGTCTGTCTGTCCTTCTGTCAAATCTATTCATTACTCTAGTCCTAGTTCTCTTTCACTCCGCTTTTAACCATTGTTTGTCTGTTTGCAAGTTT
>BOPN01006117.1:32500-37500 GCA_017312705.2 Penaeus japonicus
AGCTCCTCTTACTCCTCCTCCCCTCCTCCACATCCTCCTCCTCCGCCTCTTACTCCTCCTCCTCCGCCTCCTCCTCCTCCTCTTCCTCCTCCTCCTTCTCCCCCGCCTCCTCTGCCTCCGCATCTGCCTCCACCTCACCTCTGCCTTCTCCTCTGCCGCCGCCACCGCCTCCTCTTCCTCCTCCTCCTCTTCCTCCTCCTTCTCCTCCTCCTCCTCCTGCTCCTCCTCCTTCTTCTCCTCCTCCTTCTCCTAAGCCTCCTCCTCCTCCTCCTCTTCTCCTCCTCCCTCCCTCCTTTCCCCCCTTCTTTCCCCCCTCCTTCTCCTGCTCATCACCATCCTTCTCCCCCTCCTCTTCTTCCTCCTCCTCCTCCTCCTCCTCCTCTCCTCCTCCTCCTCTTCCTCTTCTTTCCTCCTCCTCTTCCTCCACCTCTTCCTCCTCCTCCTCTTCTTACTTCTTTCCTCCTCCTCCTCCTCCTCCTCCTCCTTCTCTTTCTCCTCTTCCTCTCCATCTCCTCCTCCTCTAACATCCATTCTCGACACATAATACCCTTAACTACACATTTAGAATCTCCTTCCGCCTCCTTCCTTCCACAGACTCACGGAACCGCAGCCTTGACAAAAGTAACAAGTAGCCTGCGTCATTTTAGCCTCCGAGTCTCACTATGTACGACTGGAGAGGCATCTGTGTCAGTTAAGTCTTTCTCTTTTTCCAAAATAATTCATTGGCGTGTAAAATATTCTAGTCTCACCTTGTTGTTTGTTTATTCCACTAGTTTATAGAATGTAAGGTCAGGTCTGCGCATTCTGTCGGGAAATATTATAGCCCACGTAAAATAATTAAATCAAATTTACAACTTTAAAATTCCTCGAACTAACAGAGATAGCGTGCTTTTTACCCATTTACACTGCGGGGGCTCATAACCCAACCACCCTCCCCCCTCACCCATCCATTTCAGTTCTCTCCTTCTCTCCCTACCCCCCCCCCCCTCCACACACACACACCCCTACCCATTCTTCCATTCCTCTTTCCTCTCTCGCCTCACCCACATCTTTCGCCAACATACAGGAAGTTATCAACAACACCAAAATAACAAAAACACGACCAAAGGCAGACAGAGACTGATTCTTAACCCTCCTCACCTATACCCCTACCCCTTCTCCCAACCCCCTACCCCTTCTACCCCCCTCCCACTCCCCCCTTTTCCTCCTCCCCCCCCCCCCCCTTTCCCCTCCCACCCCGCCCTAAACACGTTGGAAGACCCACCTGGACACTCCGATCAGTCACCTGGCCTCAATTATTGGCTAATGAGTTCACAGGCGACACCGCCACAAACTGACAGGTTAATCGAGGTCACTTTGTAGTGTCCACTGGCGAAAGGGAAATCATAATTGGCGGTCTCGTAAGTGGAACTTTGACCTCCCAGGGTCAACCAGCGCCCCATTTAGAACAAGGGAGGAAGAGGGAGGGAGGGAGAGGGGATAGGCCTTTTGGGGGTTTTGTTTGTTGAAATAAAGACAACCACAACTTTGAGTCTTTCTTGGGTTTAGGTGTTTGACCTTTTATCATCACTTTTGTACATTTGTGTGTACACAATAATGATAATTTCATAGCAGCATATCAGCACTAATGGCAATTGCTTTCATCATCATTAAATCACTGTGGTGCCATCATTCTTCTCATGATCATTATTATTATGATCAGTATTTCTATCATAGTTAGTATCATTATTATCAGCATTATCACCACTATTTATTATGATTATGATGATTAATATCATGATTATTGGCAATAGCAGTTTGATCTATTAGATTCTGAAAAACATTAAGATAATGTCAAAAGCCCATCACGTGCATTGTTTATTAAAAGGTACGCCTAATCTTTAGCAGTGATATTTTCCATTATCACTTTATGGCGATGACAATCATTATTGCATCATCCCCCCTCTACTATCAGCAGTAGTAGCACCATCACCATGACTGCTTTTGTTATTATCATTGGCATCATCCTTATTAAAAATATTGTCATCATCGTTATCATTATTATCAACATAAAAGATCATGTTCTCATGATTAATATTTCCCTCTTGCATGCACCACCATGAAGTAGTCAATGAGACCATTATATTCCTCTTCATCAATATCTAAAATAATCATCCTTCCAGACCCTCATCATTAATACTAATAATGCATCTCTTTAGACCATTAGTCAGCAATCATGGCTATCATCCCTATATTAATTACCAATACTGGTGTGCATGACAGGCTCGGTTGCATAGCAATAAACGGCGATCACTTCTGAACAAGTCCGGCAGCAACTGAGAACATGATCGCACTCGTGTCAGCGCCATCTGCTGTTAATTCGCTCTGCCAGCGCGAGGGCAGTGGTGGCAGCGAGTTGATTATGGTGTCAGTAGGAGGAGTAAGCGGTAGACTTAACAGCGTGGTAATTGTGACAAGTGGTAAGCGCAATTTCGTTATTGCTCAAGTACCTCTGATTTACAGCGCTTCCCACACAGCAGCAAAAATACGGAGGAAGAGTATGACGAAAGAATGCAATAAAAATGCGTGAAATATATCACTGTTCCATTGCAATAAAGAAAAACATGTTTTAGATTCGATTATGCCCTTTCGCCATGGACTATTTCCAGCCCCAATCTGCATGCGAGATGTATATCCACACGTAAATATTAGCTTTACAAAAGAAATCAAATACTCTTCGTAAGTCATCGTTTTATGACCAAAATTTGTAAAGGTTTATTCTTCTTTCATTCAGACATTACATCGTTACCGTTTTTACTTTTTTTAGTTATCATTATTATTATTTTTTTTACTCTCGCTCGAAAATCAACGCCTCTCACTCACGCTTTTGTGCCCGCTTTTCACCCAGAAAATCCTCCCTTCGTTGCAAGTGATAAAGCCTTGGATAGCTGCAACATTTAAATCAATATATAACCAAAGGAAATATAAATCGTGCAATACTTCGCTGCGTCATTCTTTCGGGGTCCATTGATTGCAATCATACTTGCCGAACGTTGCCGACTTCCTTTCCTGCTCTCTCGGGTGAGACACGTGGTATCTACATATGTGTAGATAGATAGATAGATAAATAGATAGATAGGAAGATAGATAGGTAGGTAGATAGGTAGATAGATAGATAGGTAGATAGATAGATAGGTAGGTAGGTAGATAGATAGATAGATAAATAAATAGAAAAATAGATTGATAGGTAGGTAGATAGATAAATAGATAGGTAGATAGACAGAAGATAGATATATAGGTAGATAGTTAGATAGATAGATAGTATATAGGTAAATAGATAGATGGGTGGATGGATGGATGGATTTATAGGTAGGTAAGCAGGTAGGTGAGTAGTGACTGATTGATAGATAGATATACAGAAAGATGTAGTGTATTGTATATGGTTGCATGTGTTTGTATCTCTGTCTATCAGTATTTTAATTATCTTATTTATCTATAGCCATTTATATTCTCTAAAACTCTGAAGTGATTTATTTTTTTGGACGCGAAAAAATAAATTGTAATAGTCAAAAGGGACAAAAAATAGAAGAGAATAAGGCAGCTCTTCTCGTCTGATAAGCTAAAGGGTTTTTGCTTTTAAATCCTCTATTTGATAATATTATGAAATCGTTGCACAACCTCTAAACAGATATGTCACCATTGCAACACCCTAGCAACAAAAACTTCACGTGGGTGGTGACATCGGCGGCATGACAACTGCATGACCGCGCCGCCGGATTAGTGTCAAGAGCGATGTCATAAACCCTCTGCGACGGCGGCCGCGGAGCTGAATCCTTGCATGTGCAGAGCTTCGTGCGAGAGCTCACGTTATGGAGAAAGTTTCCTCGTAAGACTCGACAAGTGAAGTGTTAATGAGAATAAGAAAAGAGAAGACTTTAGGGGAATAAACAGCTAAAGCAGAATTAAAGATAGACTTGTCAAAATGAATGAAGTTGATTGCCGCGTTCAGAGCGAGCATGTCGACCCGTGGCAGTTCACACTCAAGCGCCACGTAAATCATCACAAGTGACAACGTGGGCGACATAATCATGCACTCGGCCTCCCCTAACCCCCCCCCCCCCTCGTTCTCGGACGCTTTGCACTTAATGCGTGGTTGCGCCAGATGTGGGGAGCCTCTCGCTCGCTGCATGATGAAACAACTACCGGGAGCTGGGCGTTGCGGGAGGACAGGTGTGTGGCGGTAATGGCCGTGCGACGACCGTGTGAAAAATGTCCCGCCGCTCATACCACATTCTGTCTGTCATGTACTGGGTGGGGGCGGCGGGAAGAGGAGGGGGGGAGGGGGGCCGAGGGAGAGGATGGGAGGGGGAAGCCGAGGGAGAGGGCGGGAGGGGGGAAGGCGGCGCGAACAATCACAATTATGATTCTGGTTTGTCTGTCGAATTCCCTTGTTAACTGTCGCTTTCTTCTGATCCGAGCGATGCGAAATTGTTACGGACACAAAGCTGGGCTTTTTTTACGCACTTTTTGTTCTTTCGTCTCCTTGATATCCATAATGAGTTTGGCTCGAGGCTCACTCAGGTACAAGTTCTTGATGGTGTGAGAGAAGCAGATAGAAATATTTGTGAATGTTGGATGTGGTGGTGATGTGGACGGGACGCGGCTGAGCGGCCAGCCCTCAGGTGTGCCATTTGACGACGCCCGCTGACCGATGGGTTCTGAATGTCCACTTCGTCTGCCCGCGGTCCCGACGCAAGTTACAGTACGGCAATGTCCTCACTGTGACTATGCGCCCGCTAATATCCACATTTGCCTCCCCTACGATTCCTTCGCTATTTATCCGCTTTTGATAGAGCAAGGCACACGGCTGGCGTGGCGGTGCATGTCGGAACGAAACACTCCGAAATAGTACTAAGCTTTAGAAAGGAAATGGGAGCATCTGGCCGCGCGTGTCCCTCTGAGTTGAGATTTCCCAGACCCTGTTATTAGCTCCAGGAGCGTCCCCGGCGCTACGGGGGCCG
>BOPN01006117.1:47500-50000 GCA_017312705.2 Penaeus japonicus
CAGCATCACACCCGAACCGAAGCGAGACAGAGCTAAGATGGAGTCTCAGCTGGTAATGAACTTGTGGCGTGTGTGTTTGGAGATGTGATAATGACTCGCTGTGTATTATACGGTTCTCCTTCATTAAGTTTGTGGGTGGGGGGGGGGGGTGGAGAGAGGGATTGGGAGGAGTAAGAAGATATATATATGTATATATATATGTATATGTATATATATGTATATATATGTGTGTGTATGTATATGTGTGTGTATGTATATGTATGTGTATGTGTGTGTGTAAATATATATAGATATACATGCATAATATATATATATATATATATATATATATATATATATATATATATATATAGAGAGAGAGAGAGAGAGAGAGAGAGAGAGATATATACATATATAAAGAGAGAGAGTGTGTGTGTGTGTCTATCCGTGTGTATGTGTGCATATGTGGGTGTGAGTTTATGTGTGCGTGCTTATGTGCGTGCGTGCGGGTTTCTGGGTATACCTTGGATACAAGGAAATATACACACTGTCGGGACTTGGGGGGGGGTGGGGGCCCCCCCCCCCCCCGGTCACGCGCCGGCCGGCCATAGCTCATGCGCGCGCTGCCCCCCTGACGGCCCTCGTAATGGGAACTTTTTGTTATGATAATCAGAGGACCATTGAGGAGGTGCAGACCCTCGCCAGCCAATATTTCCATATTTAGCCTCTGGTTTTATTAGCGCCTTGAAGGACGAGTCGGACCGCACTTTCTCACAGCATGTTCTCTTCTCGTTTCTCTTGCTTGTTATTCTTTGTCTTTCCCTTTCTCTGCCTTGCGGTCGATTGCTATCGGTTGCTGATTGTTATTGATCCCCCTTTAGCGGCGGCGCATAAACCGCGCCTATATGGGGAGCCTCATAAATGTTACTGACTTTTAAACTAACGAGGCGCCTTCCTCCGCCGGGCCGCCGCGACCTCTGCCACCGCGGGCGAGCGATGCACGAGACCGCAGGCCTTTGTTTCTCAAGCGGTTCTGCCTTTATCAAGTGCATCTCGGGGCCGAATTACGTGAATAATTCATTAGATGAGTAAGCAGAATGATTCTCAAAATCTAAAGATTAGTCTCCGTAAACTTATAATGACCCCCCCCCCCCCCATTCCGTTAACACACGGTTGCCAGCAGGACAAAGCCACGGGGAGCCAGATGCAAGGGAGCCAAACAGCTGGGCCGCAGAGAAGTGACAAAAGACCATTAGTAAGAGAACCATAATTACTAAAGCCACAAACATCTTGGCAAAAGTTACCAAGATTATAGACACTCTGCTAAGCCGAGTGACCTTCGCCCGCTCGACACGACTTGCGAGGAGCTCAGCTTCACTGCTGATTGCTTTTGACCCGCTTCTCTGCTCTTGCTCTTACGGTGCAATCGTTATGCAACTCTCCGGAGAATCCGACGTGTGTGCCTTTGTGTGTTTGTATGTGTGTCTAAGTATATATGTATATGTACATATGTGTATATATATGTTTATATATATATATATATATATATATATATATATATATATATATATATATATATATGTATGTATATATATATATATATATATATATATATATATACATATACATACATACATATATATGTATATATATATATATATATATATATATATATATATATATATATATATATATATATATATATATATATATATATATATATATTTAAACATACACACACACACACAAACAAACACACACACATACACACACATATATATATATGTATATATATATATATATATATATATATATATATATATATATATACATATATTCATATATATATATATATATATATATATATATATATATATCTATATCTATATCTATATATATATATATATATATATATATATATATATATATATATATATGCATATATGTACACACACACACACACACACACACACACACACACACACACACACACACACACACACACACACACATACACACACACACACACACACACACACACACACACACACACACACACACACACACACATAAATATATATATATATATATATATATATATATATATATATATATATATATATATATTCATATTTACATATATGTGTGCGTGTCTCTGTGTGGATGGGTGGGTGTGGGTGTCTCTCTCCCTCCTTCTCTTCCTCCCTCCCTCTCTCCTTCCTTCCTTCCCCCATTATTCCCCACTTCTCCCTTCCTCCTTGCTTCTCCCTCCAATAATCCCCCCCTTCCCCTTCCCTCCCTCCTCTCCTTCCCTCCCTCTCCCTCTCTTCATCTCCCTCCCTTCTCCTTCCCTCCCTCCCTCCCTCTTTTCTCTCTCCCTCCCTTCTCCCTCCCTCCGTCACTCCGTCTTTTCTCTCTCCCTCCCTCCGTCTCTCCCCCTCCCCCTCCTTTCTCTCTCTCCTTCCCTTCTTTCCTCCTTTCCTCACTTCCTCCATCCCTCTTTACCTCTCTCCTCTTTCCC
>BOPN01006117.1:62500-64158 GCA_017312705.2 Penaeus japonicus
ATCATCATTAAGGCTATCATCATTATTATCATAAATATTCTTATTAATATTATCATTATCATTATCAAAGTCAGAACCATCATTATAATCATCATAATTATCATTATCATTATCATTGTTATTATCATTATGATCAGTAGTAGTAGTAGTAGTAGTAGTAGTAGTAATGGTAGTAGCAGTGCATGGCGCATCCAACTGATATTTTCCATCCCCCTTTATCTGCTTTTCACCCACGACCGACTTATGGACTCATTTCGAAGCTTTTTCTGATTCTTTTTTCGTGATGAGCTGTCCGCCTGCTGAAAGAGGCGTCGTTATGATACGTGCGGAAATTTGCTTCTTTTTTCTCTTCTCTTTTTTCTTTTTTTTTTTCCTCTCTCTTGCACTGAAGAAAGCTTGATCTATGGCTATTGCATAACCATAGAAAGAGGACCGTGATAGCTTTACTACATACATATTAGTTATCATGGATCATCATTTACTATGTAGTTTCTAGTGCAAATATGTATAAATTTTATATACATATACATACATATATGTATATATATATCTATCTATCTATCTATCTATCTATCTATCTATCTATATATATATATATATATATATATATATATATATATATATATATACGCATATATATGTGTGTGTGTGTGTGTGTGTGTGTGTGTGTGTGTGTGTGTGTGTGTGTGTGTCCACATACATACTCATATGCATATGTATATTTATAGAAATATGTACGTATGTTTATATGCATATGTGTGTATGTCTGCATGTGTAATTGTAATTGTGACATGGATAAAGGAACAGTTATTTTCCTTTTTTTTTCTTTTTTAGATGTATTCTTCCCATTTTTGTGAAAGGGAGAAAACCTTGGCCATCCATGAGAGCGACCGATCTCCACCGTACGAGTGAGATTCCCCATGAATTGATGTTTAACAGCTGATTCATCAACACCTTTACGTCTCAAAAGAATATCAATCAACTCAGCGCGAAAATCGCAAGGTCGGTAACACATCTTGCATTGTGATTCGTTCACTCGTTCATTTCTGCGCTGGTCACGACGACTTCCCTTCACCGTGTCCCTTCGGTTATCCTTCCCGTTCTCCGGACCGATCTAGCCTTACAAGGACTTGGTTTGGTCCTACTAATATGGCGCTAATAAAGACTGCAAAAACCGCATCAATGAAATATCCCCGCTCGCTTAGGGATTCCGACTGGATCTAGCATGCAGAACGTTGCAACTTTTTTGCTCAAATTCTACTTGGGAGAGGAATCAAATTCCCCGCAAAGCAATATAAAGGTTTGTTTCAGAGTACTCCACGAGTGTTATAGAATCCCGCATCTGGTTTCGGGAACCTGTGGATTAAGAGATTAAGCTGCAGCTGGATCTCATCATTTATATTCATGTGGATATGTATCTATAAAATCAATCTTAGAATAAATAAGACCTTAGAGTTCAAAGACAAGTTGCTTTTGTTCTATGTTTATTCTGTTGCAATTGATCAGGTAAAACTTGCAGATAGAACCCTCTATGCTGCTTTTTAACTTTTCCTTTCTCTCGTGTTTTATTATCGCATTGCCTCGGTAAAGGTGAAACGTCCTGGTCCATCTTGCTTGGGTCGGGTGCAAGGTATCAAGGTGGACAAGGTTTATTTGTT
>BOPN01006117.1:68314-70814 GCA_017312705.2 Penaeus japonicus
ATTACCCGCGTTAATGTTTCAGATACACAAGACGTGTTCGAATGACGTAGCGAAGGAAATAACGTAGACGAGGATGGAAATGACAGATAAGCCTGTCCAGTATATTTTTGCAAAGATGCGAGGGTGTAGTGTTAGCTGTAGACGCACACTGCGTCAAGGCCTAACAACAGCCTCTCGTTTGCATTATTCAGTGTTGGCCGCGTGACGCTTTAAATTCACTCACAGGCGCTGCTCTCCTCTGGGCGCACTCTTGCCTGACCCCTTGCTGCCTCGCTGCTCTGTCGTTTCTCGAATGGGTTCCATAAGACATGAGAATTCTCGCTATAACCTGGCAGTGATGAAGCCAGCATGAAGATGGTCATGTTACAATGTATGCTTCACCACTACAATCTGACTAACGCAGCACAAACTTCGAGTGACAGAAGCTGGTTCTAGACGACAGAGTAAGGGAAGTCTAGAAATTGAGTGTCCAGAAACAGATGTAACTCCGATGGCTTAACATTTCTTTTAGCTTGTTTTATGATTTGTAGGTTGATATCCGACGTGACTTCTTACAATAGCAGTTATTGGCTAGATTTTTTTATTTGTAGTTATTGAGAGTACAAAAGATGTATGTACCATATCACTGAAACGTACTCTGTGTTATCAACGGACGTATCGCGTTGCCCGTAATGCAAAGAGCGAACACGATTTTGAATGCCAATAGTCGCTTCTAATTGGTGTGCTGTGTGAAAACTGTCCACATTTACTTCATTTGGGTGAGTTTAAACATTCGACAAACGCTCACCATTTTGGGTTGCATTATGTTTTATTGGAATTTTGATCATTTGCGAAAATGGAATGATAGCATTGTAATTTTAGCTTTGTTGATTTTTTTACCAGGTAATCTGCGACACAAGTCTGTGCTTGCTAGAGGTCGACACAAATTAAATATAGAAAAAATCCATTTAAAGGAATATGTGAGTGAAAGCAGTTTTAGCTTTTGATGTTATAGTGAACGGTATCTGGTAGTATGTCGACACTATCTACTTTAGATTGGGGGAATGTAATCGTGTATGAATGAAATATGTATATTTTCAAGTTGGGAAATATGCTTATTGATTATGTTGTTCTTTTTCAGTTTCTCACTTTACGCTTATAATTAATGTAATCCTACTTAATGAGAGGCAGACATTATATGGATGAGCCATAAAATAGACTTGATTAGATGAATTGATCCCATGAAACGAATCACAGCTAATCCTTTGATGGAACATTTTGATCAAAGAGACGGGCGTATTACTTTTATCAAGAGAATTACCAGTGAGCTTATTCACTAGCTGACTGATATATACATATGTACACATAAGCTTCCAAACACATGTACATGCATCCAAACACATGTACATGACCTTATTCTCCCTCTCTCTATCACACACACACACACACACACACACACACACACACACACACACACACACACACACACACACACACACACACACACACACACACACACACACATACACACACACATACACACATACACACATATACACACGCGCGTATACATTTACATACATGTCCATCACCTTTGCAGCTCCATAAGAGATGCCTTATGTCCTTCTTTCGTATACTTATTGTGGAAGTTGGTCGGGAAGGAGGAGCTGAGAGGGAAAATTAGCCCCGAGGATGATGCAGATCGCTCGTTCAAATTGAAGAGGCCAGAAGTAATCAGCGGGAAGAATAAAGCCAACAATTAGCGGGGTTTACGGCTCTGCGACGCCGGCCTAATGGAGGCCGGAAATCTCTGTTTTTTATTTAGAATTCTCTGATGGGCTGGAAGTTCGTGCTTGATGTTGGAGTTGGGATGTTATTTCATTCGCTTGGGAGAAATCAGCAGTCTTAATCGGCGACGCAGGCTGCGTAAGGAAAGGGGAGGCTTTGTTCCTCATCGGCATTCGCACGTGATTCCGGAGCTGAGACTCCACCGAGGGGACGCTTGTTATAGGAATGCCCATTATCATTACGAGGCATTGAATGTTATTAATGTAAATATCCCATTGTGCAAGGTATATTTCTGATCTAATTAAGTGATTTGTTGTTTTTGTTATTATTATTGTTACTTCATTATTGATAGCATCAATACAATTATTATTATCATTTTTATCATTTTATCATTATTATTGTTGTTATTATTATTAATATTCTTCTTCTTATTATTATTATCATTATTATTATTATTATCGTCATTATTATTGATATTATTATTACTATTATTGTTGTTATTATTATTATTATTATTATTATTATTATTACAATTATTATTGTTATTATTATTTTTATTATAATTATTATTATTGTTATCATTATCTTAATTGTTATTGCTATTCCTGTCGATTTTTTTTCTACCACAATGTCTATGAGGCTTTGAGAGAAGAGAACTCGTGTCCTTCCGCCGTAATGTTCCATAATTTAGAATGAGGAGATATAATAGCCTTAGGTGTCGCATATTTAGTTT
>BOPN01006118.1:10000-12500 GCA_017312705.2 Penaeus japonicus
AAAGAGACACATCAGTTTTCTCGCGTCATGGCTCAATAGAAAACGAAGAGCGTGTGTGTGGAAGAGGAATTTGATTGCGATCGAGAACGGCGGAAGAAGGTCTCTAGGCTCTCGCTCTCGCTCTCTCCAGGGAGGGAGGGGGGGGGGGGGGGGGGGGGGGGGGGAGCGGGTGATTTCGTGGACGTCATTAATCCCCGACAAGTGTTCTCACCCTCATGCGGAATCCTCCCCTTTCCCTCTTTCCTCTGAACTTAATTTTGGATCTTAACGAAATCATGGGCACTTGGCTTTAAACTAAACAGGCTTACAATGTACATATATATGTATATATATATGAATATATATATATTAATATATATATATATTTATATATATTTATATATATATATGTGTGTGTGTGTGTATGTGTATGTGTATGTGTATGTGTATGTGTATGTGTATGTGTATGTGTATGTATATGTATTTGTGCATGTTTGTACGCGCGCGCGCACGCACGCACGCACGCATGTATATATATACATACATACATAGATACATACATACATACAGACATACATACATATACATATACATATGCATATACATGCTCATATTCATATATATATATATATATATATATATATATATATATATATATATGTATATATATGCATATACATATGCATATGCATATACATATACATATACATACACATACACATACACATACACATAAACATACACATACACATACACAAACACAAACACATACACATACACATACACATACAGATACACATACACACACACACAAACACACACACACATAAATATAAATATATATATATATATATATATACACATACACATACACATACACATACACATACACATACACATACACATACACATACACACACACACACACACATATATATATAAGTGAATGATATCAAAAAGACATGTATCCGCACATTATTGATTAAAGAAAATGTGCAAATGACAGCCGCCCTCTTGTGGTATTCGACTACATTCAACACCTGCCGAAGGGGGTAGAGGAGACACGTGTGAAAGTATGAGCACAGGTGTTCTACACTGATGGCGAAAAGTCCACTTCCCCGCGAGGACTACTTTCAGTTGAGTTTTGAACTCCATTGGTGCGAGTGTGAGGTTCGCCGTCCGGTGGTCTGCAGGCGCTCGAGTTCGACGAATCCTTTTAGGAGAGTTTCTACCTCCTTCCCTCGCGCCTTCTACGCCGTTCTTCCTTTTTCCTCTCTCTCTCTGTTTTCATTCTTCCTTCTCTTTCTCTCTTTTTTTCCTCGTCTGCATCGCCCTTCCTCTTCGGAAATCAGAAAGATTCTCAACTGTTGATTGATTGACTCCGAACGCCGACGCCGCCATGATGTCGTACAACCCTCTCCTCTATAATTACGTGGGTTTCCGTGTTTGTCTTTTGTTTTAGGTTTATGTATTTGGTTGTTATGAATTGTATCATTTCAGGATTTTTTATTTTGTAGGTTTAAGCTTTGGATTAAATGTGTGGATCTCTCTTGAAATCACTTACATTTCTGATTTCGCGCACCGCCCACTTTCGTTTAGTCGTGAGCGCAAGACGATGCGTACTTTTATTGAGGAATTAAGAAAATATGTTTGAAAAAAGAGGTACACCAAATTCAGTTGACAGACTGAGAGTGTGAATGAGTTTTATCATGATTTGTCTTGCTCTTTCTAGCGACTGCAACACAGTTTTAGAATTATTTCTGCGTGTTCACGTGTTTGGTCTCGTAATCTTAGTGATAAAGATTCATATACATGACTAGAAGTGTGTATTTTTTTCTGCAAATCAGAGAAGAGCCGTTAACATTAGTAGCTTCTTGACATTATAATCATGAAGCTGCTGAATGTGGAATTTTAGTAGATTTCTGCAGTAGAAGTACGGCATTTAGAAATACTGCCACTCAAACACATACAGCATACGAACACGTAAGCATATGTAATTAATGTATATATAATTCATGTATTACCCTGTAATGATTAGCATACTAACAGGTTTTCGGAAAGGAAGTCTGTGCATATTAATGAGGTGCCTCCCAGGGTTGCCTAACAAACGTCTGAATGTTCCGTCTACACCCCCCCCCCCAAAAAAAAAAAAAGTAGGTAAAGAAGTATTCCCAGACTCTGAGTCAGCCGAGATGTCTTTAGGGCCTCCTGTCTGATACGAAGGAAGTGACGATGTCCTCTGGTCTTGTCTTTCGTCATGGCCGTGGGGTATTTCTGAGAAATAGTGTGGAAACTCTTTTGAAATCAGTGTTTTGGTTACGTAGAAAAAAAATTATCAGTGGCACAAGCCTTATTATGTCCTCGAGAGAATGGTTTCAGAAGGGCAAACCCAGGTATTTACGTGGTTTATATGGCTGGCGAGTTTTAAGCTCTGACTATTTCCCTTGTTCATTTTGTTTCTATCGCTTTTCTATACTCTT
The DNA here is from genome assembly GCA_017312705.2 of Penaeus japonicus. Classification (NCBI taxonomy): domain Eukaryota; kingdom Metazoa; phylum Arthropoda; class Malacostraca; order Decapoda; family Penaeidae; genus Penaeus; species Penaeus japonicus. The sequence goes on from BOPN01006118.1 coordinate 12,460, forward strand.
TGTGAAGGAACAGCATATCTTACTAGCATTAGTCCTTGCAG
>BOPN01006118.1:17500-22500 GCA_017312705.2 Penaeus japonicus
AATCAGTTTTTGTAATTTGGTGGATGTTATTTTTCAGTTTGGAGTTTGTGTAATTTGATTTTCTTTTTTATTATTGATTCTAGTGCATGTTCCTGATGATGATAGCTTAAAGGTTAATTTTTAGAGCTTTTGTTTAACCCGTTAACGACGGATGACGTGTTTTTTGTCATACATGACGCAGGACCTCTTGCCTGACAATGGGCGTCATGGCGTTCGGGGATTCTGGATCACTATGTTATTTTATTGTACTATAAGTAATGAGTGAGTGATGTTGACAATTGCAGTCATAATTATTATAACTGCCGTAATAATAAGCAAAATGGTTTTCAACTCACTTACAAAACCTAGATGGCACCACTTTCTTCTAGCACCAGCAGGAGAGAGAGCCTTGAATGGCACCCATCTACGGTCTCTAGCAAGCACTATCTCTGTAGAGTGATGGCACATCGCAAGTTCCCGACCTCTTGCTCTAAAGTACCGCAGATGAAAGATGTGCAGACCGAACGAGAGGAGGAAGGTGACTCACACCATGCCCAATGCATACAATGTGACCCTGTGCCAGTATGGATGCCTTTTATTGTGGCACTCACTGTCAAAAGCACAAGTTTCCTTCCTCTTCCCAACCTCTTCATTTTGGATGGTTATAAGTTTCGTGTTTGTTCGTGACAGCACAGAAATACGAAAAAATAAAGTTGTTTTTTGTCCCCCCTAAAACAGTAATACTTCTATCACATTGAGTGTAAAGAAAAAAAATGAGTTGATATGGACCCTGAACTACAATTTTAGTCAACTGCAGAATTGATGGAGCCTGTGAATTGACAGATATAAATTTCTAAAAATAGTAAAACACACAAAAAAACAAAACACAAAAATGTCTCTAGCTCTACAATGAGTGACTAAAAGGGAGTGGGAAAAATCAAATTATGTGGCAGAAGCTGCCTCGATCAGAAATAAAACTCATCCTGGAGCCTGTGTAAGCAAATCTATCTCCCGTCGGCAATGGGTTAAACTTTCTTGTGATCCTTTTTCCCCTTTTTCTTTTCTTTACTGTTTGCCATAACATTTTACTGTGATTGAGTGTATTAAGCATTTTACCTGGTATAGGCAGTTTCATAGTATTTAGTTGATATTATTAGTCATCATTATTTAATATCATAAAAGAAAGAGAAAGAGAAGAAAATCACCAATATGAATAACACATCATGAATTTTCACCTTTTTCCAGTGCCAACACTTTGGTTGTTTGCTAGACTTTGGAATTACGAATCAGTCCATTCCTATTGTGCTGCCTATTAACACAAGTGACAAGGAGCAGTTAGATGGCTGCTCAGCGTTCACTCTGCGATATGAGGGAAGGGCTGTAGCTATTATAAGAAAACCCGAATTCTACGAACATCGTAAGGAGGAAAGGTGTGCCCGCCAGTTTGGTAAGTACTGAAGAGAGAGGAACAAATTTCCTGAAAGAAACTTTAAGCTCGAAAAGAGTTTTTGTTGTAATTTAATGTAATTGTTTGCATAATCTACAAGCATGACCTTTTATGAGAAGAAATAAAACTTAACACAGAGAATATTTTGCCATAGTATTTAAAGAGCATATCTACTAAGAAATTCCAAAATACTTCCAGTCAGTTGATAATAGGAAATAGGATCAATTGTCAAGTTTAATTGATTTGTATTTTTAATTCCATATTCCCATGTTGCTAATATTCATGCATTTCTATCATGATACTGAGTTGTACTTCATTTTTCTTAAGGCACAACATGTAAGGATCACCCCTACATTAAGATGATCCTTGATTCTGGTGACTGGCTTTGTGGAGGTGATATTGAGGTCTTGGAAAGAATCAGGTATGTATTTGGTGCAATGGATCATATAGAATCTATTTTTAAAAACTTGCAAGCATGAAAAGAGGAAAAAATGAAGCTGTTCTTCCTGTATTTGTATGTCACTGTAACAAAGTATTTGCTATATCTATTTACTTTGTTCTCATTAGGTGGAATGATGGTTTGGATGAATACCGACTGACACCTATGGAACTAAGGGCCAAGTTCCGGCAGATGGGGGCCGATGCGGTCTTTGCCTTCCAGCTGCGGAACCCTGTCCACAATGGACATGCCCTCCTGATGCAGGTTTGGAATTGCTACTTTGTTTATTTCCATGAGATATTTTGATCGAGTTAAAATGTAGCACATAAACATCATGTTTTCCTTGAACCACTCTTGATTTGTTCTTTATTTGTGCAGTGATTTCGTAAAATGCATTTCATATCACAACTTTTCTCTTCCTTTTAAAATTTTTATTTGTTTTATTTTCTACATCTTGCATCATACATCACACATGAATGGATTTCACAGTTTGGTTGCTTTTCATTTTGGTTCTTCTCCAGGACACTCGCCGCCAGCTCTTGGAGCGGGGTTACCACAACCCTGTGTTGCTCCTTCACCCCCTTGGAGGCTGGACCAAGGACGATGATGTACCCCTGAAGACACGCATGGAACAGCATCATGCTGGTGAGTATAATTCACGTGTTCTGTGTAAATGTCATTTTGTAGTCCTTTCTTGGGGGAAGAGCTTGCTCTGAGATGGTTGTTAATTATATCAAAGCTTGCATATAGGATTGCTTGAGTTTAAATGACAGCTTAATAAGTAGTTTTATGCTGGACAAAGACTGCATTAACATTAACATTCTCTCCTTCTGTAACAGTTCTAAATGAAGGAGTGCTGGATCCAGAATCTACGGTCTTGGCCATCTTCCCGTCTCCCATGATGTATGCGGGACCAACTGAGGTGCAATGGCACGCCAAGGCACGTATGTCAACAGGTGCCAACTTCTACATCGTTGGCCGTGATCCTGCTGGCATGCCTCATCCTGAGACTAAAAAAGACATCTATGAAGCCACCCATGGCCGCAAGGTCCTCACCATGGCCCCTGGACTAACACAGCTGGAGATCATTCCTTTCCGAGTGGCAGCCTACGACAAGATGGCAAGCAGGATGGCCTTCTACGACCCAGCTCGCAAGGAAGAATTCGAGTTTATCTCTGGCACAAAGATGCGCACACTAGCTCGTACTGGAGAAAATCCTCCTGATGGTTTCATGGCTCCATCAGCATGGAAGATCCTTAGCACATACTATCAGAGTCTGAGCAAGGCATGAACAAATGAGGGTTTAGGTAATGAGAATCATTAGTCCTGTAATATTTCATGAAATTATCTTTCTGTTGACACATAGGAAATTGCATACTTTTGCTTTTCATGCATACCTGTATCATGCATGGAAATGTTATACGACTAATGATACCTCGGGAGTATTTTCTTCAATTAAAAGTGAGTTGTATTATGTACTGTGCACTTTGTGATTGTTAACACTTGGGCATTTACCAAATGAGGACCATGTAGAATGATAAGATGCAATACAAAATATGTAAACTAAATTAAAAAAAAGATCTTGGTCTGTCCTTTGAAAATTACGGCTAGTAAAAATGTTGGAAATATACCTATATAATAAGACAATTAAAATTTTAACAAAAATATATTTTCATATTTATTAATATTTATAAATAATATTCTCTAACGTTTTTTTTTTCTTCGCAATACTGTGATTATTTTGTAGTAATTTGTTTTGTTGTTATGACTGACAATTTTGCACTGTCTTAAACTGTATAACTTAGTACATTGGAAAAATATTTAAATATGGGTTTTGGAGAGATGTGAAAGCAACTTGATATGACATATACCCCAGAAGCAGCTGAATTGCTTGGATGTTGTGCTATGTATAAAGTCGTAGATATATACAGTATTATCATTGCTGGAGCATGTGTTTGAATGGTTAGTATAAAAGATTAAAGTAGTGTTGTGCATATCACAATAGACCAGCCTGTGAGAGCTAACTTGTTGTAAAAGCTATGTTATTTTTAGCTTCAATCTATGTGATACAACTTAAAGACAGCATTCCATACTTGGGATTATATGTATATTCAAGCAGTGTAATATCTCTTTTAACAATATATTCAATACAAATAGTTTGAATTTTGCACAAATGTTATTTGACCGTACAGTATATTTTATCAGTTTATTGGGTGTGAGTGTCATTGCTCCATATTTTTACAGCTTTTTTTAAATGTTATCATATAACTATAATTAAAGTGACTTGTTTAAAGATTGATTGTTGATTGATTAACCAAATGGAATGGATTTTTACAGATTATTAATAGCATCGCAGTATTTCATATTTAGGAATCGTGGTCATTATTAGATGTTTTTCACTTGATCTTCCTTCACAAGGTTTCTCAGGAACTGCATTAAACTCAAATAAGACACTAAGCTTAAAATGTTCGTTATGTAAATTTTATATGATGAATTAATATCCCTCTCCATAAATTACTGGCACTAATGAGAGATATCTTCATAATGTTTATAGCAGCACCAATGAATAAACAAAAACATTGGTATTTTTTTTATAATGATTCCCATTCTGTGTGACAAACTGCGCCCCCACCCCCCTAGCAGGAAAATACATGATTTGTTGAAATATGCCAATACTTTATTATCTATGTAACTACGTTTGCTCAAAAATGCTTAGAAAATATTACTGTGATAATAATCATATTTTTTTTCTGACATGTCAAAAAGAAATCCAAATAAGTTAAGTATAATATGGAGAATAAGAATTCAAATGAGTATGTATAGCCAACTAACTTTCTTAAACAGATCTAAGCAAATCATTCAATTTTGTCATATACTGCCCTTGTTTAATAATTTGCCTCTTCCCCAATTGGCTTCTTGTCAGAAAGAATTTCAATAGGAATATTTATCATATCTTCAACCAAGGCTTCTAACACAACACGTTGAACCCGCAACAAACACCAGGGATCTTAAGGGTCATAGCTGCCGGTGTCTGAATGGGGGCCTGTTACTTATTACGAAAATATTGCTAAGGCCATACCCAAAATAGGAGCAGGCAGACGAGAGTGGAAAGAAAATGGTTATTTTTTCAGACTT
>BOPN01006118.1:32500-42500 GCA_017312705.2 Penaeus japonicus
CATCATTACCGTTATCACTATTATCATCTTTATTGATATCAATATCGTCATCACTGATATTATCATTATTATTATTACTATCATCATGATCATTATCATCATCATCGTTACTTTTTCTTCCTGGTATTATTATCAACATTATTGTAGTAATGATAATTGTTAAATTACTATTACTATCATTATTATCCTTATCCTTATCCTTATCATCATCATCACTATCATCATTCATATTGTTATTAATAACATTTTTATTTTTTATCATCGTTATTATCATTGTTCTTCTCTTTGTTTTTTTCATTATTATTACAATTTTGGTTATCATTGTTAACATTATTAAAACTATGATTATCATTATCATCATTATTGATACCATTATCATAATCATTGTTGTTATTAACATAATTATTAATATCTTTATTATTATTATTATCATTATTATTGTTATTATTATCATCATTATTATTATTATCATTATTACTTTCATTGTTAGTGTTATCATTATCATATTCATATAAGTATATAAGTGAATCGTTAAAACCTTCACTTGTGCAGCAATATTCAATTGAGCAATAGCTCAGTCAGTTTAGTGCAAGTCTCCTGATCAAACGTCCCGAGTTCGAGTCCCATTCATAACAGCCCTTATTTTTTTTTATTATTATTATTTTTTTTTTTGGGGGGGGGTCTCTATCATAATCATTAAGAGTTATTTTGTTAATATTTTCAGAATTATTTTTTTTTATTTAATCATCATCTATATTATCATTATTTTTCATCATCATTAGTATTGCTCTTATTTTCGAAACGCTTACTAATTAAGCATTATCGTTATCATAATCTTTATTATTCCGGTCATTAACATCATCATAGCCAATGATATAATTTTCTTTATCAGTGTTTGCTATTATAATTGTAATCATCATTATCATAATCATATAATCGTGTTATATCATATTAGATATAATGTTATATCATTTTGGGTACAATTTTTCTCCTCCTGAATCAATTTTGAATATATTTTTTCATGACGTAATAGCAAACATGATCAACAGACACACAAACACACACACACACACATGTTGCACAGTGCATGCGAATACGTTTCTCTCAAAGTAAAGAGCGCAGCCTTTCTCAAAAGGTCATTGACCTGAGGCGATGATCACGCGTGGATTTGACTGACGAGCCAGATGAGTAGACGATGGAGAGGTCTGGGGGCCGAGACTAGGGGGGTTGTTGCACAGCATTTGTTGCATAACATTTTTTTAATATCTCGATATCAAATGAAACTTAGATAATAAGACAGGTCTTACGAAAATTAGATAATAAGATAGGTCTTACAAATTAAAATGTAACCTTGTCTATGTCGCTATAACCGAATTAAAGTCAGGGAAAGCGTTAATGGTTCTATTGCTAATGTTGCTATTGGTAGCATCATTGTTATTTCTATTAGTTAATCATCATCATCATTATCACACAAATGAGATGACGTGTAGTTGGGACCACGTCACCAAATTAAACATAAATAATCTCTACGGAGTTTATTAATTGCCCACTACAATCGTAATTGAAATAAAATGTTATCATTATCATCATTACCATTATCACTATTCTCATCATTATTGATATCAAAATCATTATTATTATCAGTGATATTATTTTCATTATTGTTATTATCATCATGATCATTATCCTCATCATCGTTACTTTATCATTATCAACATTATTGTAATAATAGTAATTGTTATCATTACTATTACTATTATTATCATCCTTAACCTTATCCTTATCATCATCATCACTATCATCATTCATATTGTTATTAATAACATTTTTATTTTTTTATCGTCGTTATTATCATTGTTTTCTATAATCTAGCCACTAGGGGGGCAAGCCAGCCCAACTTAGCGCCGGTCCCAAGCCCGGATAAATAGAGAGGGTTAAGGTCAGGAAGGGCATCCGCTTGTAAAATCCATGCCAAAACCCTATGAAATGAGCCAAATCCAAGGAGTACCCAATGCTAGGTTGTCACCCGTAAGTGACCCACAGACACATCGCCCTAACTCTGTGGACCAGCGAGGGCTACCGCATCAAGAACGGGTGCGGCCAAAGAAGTTAGTTCAACCACCACTGAGAGTTGGGACTTTGAATGTTGGTTCTATGACCGGCAGAGGTAGAGGCTTAGCTGATCTCATGACGAAGCGTAAAGTAGATATACTATGTGTGCAAGAAACTAGATGGGCTGGGAATAAGGCAAAAGAGTTAGGAGATGGATATAAGCTGATATATGGGGGGGCTAATAAAGATGGGAGAAATGGGATTGGAATCATTTTATCGCGAGAGATGAAGGGGCTGGTGACAGAAGTAAATAGGAAAAGTGACAGAATCATTTGGATAAGGTTAGCTTTGGATGAGTTTTCACTTAATATATTTAGTGTATATGCACCTCAGACTGGTTGCACTGAGGAAGAGAAAGAACGTTTTTGGGTAGAACTTCAAGAAGAAAGAGGCAAGGTAGATGAAAGTGAGAGATGCATAGTTGCAGGAGATTTAAATGGACATATTGGTAATGGTAATGAGGCTGTCAGCCGTGTGCATGGAGGATATGGTTATGGGAATGGAAACGAAGAAGGGGAGAGAATTATTGATTTTGCAGTATCGTTTGATATGGTTATAGGGAATACGCTATTCAAAAAGAGAAATTAACATCTTATTAGATAGGACAAGTTAAATTGATTTCCTCTTGTATGGTAGAAGGAACAAATGCGAGGTCAAAAATTGTAAAGTAATACCTGGAGACCACATAGCAGCACAGCATCGCCTAGTTGTGTTAGACCTATCAATAGCTGTTGCCCGAAAGCAGAAAAGAGGGGTTAGGACACAGAGAAAAATTAAGTGGTTCAAGCTGAAGGAGCAGGATTTAAAACAACAATTTAAGATTAGAATTCTAAATGATATTGATGTTAACATGGAAGATGTCAATGCATGGTGGAATAGAACGAATAAAAACATCTTAATAGCAGGTAAAGAAATCCTAGGAGAGAGCAGTGGAAAAATTTGGGAAAATAAGGAGACCTGGTGGTTCAATGAAGACGTACAACAAAAAGTTAACTTAAAGAGGGCTGCCAAGAAAAAGTGGGAAGAAAGTAAACTTGAAATAGATAGGGAAGCATATAGAATAAGATGTAAGGAAGCTAAGAAATCAGTAGCTATTGCAAAGTCAGAAGCATATAACAAACTGTACGAAGATTTAGACACTAAAGAAGGTCAGGGAAAGATTTTCAAATTAGCTAAATAAAGAAATATTAGACAAATGAGAGATGAAAACGGTAACATAATAAAGAAAGAAAGGGATATACTAACTAGATGGAAGGAATACTTTGAAAAAACTATTGAATGAGGAAAATGAGAGACTAGTTAGAGAGGATGGAGAACCAAATAACCAAGAGATAGCTGTGGTAACTAGACAGGAGGTAGAAATAGCTCTGAAAAGATGAAAACTGGAAAAGCCACTGGACCTGATAACATACCAGTGGAAGTGTGGAAAGCTTTAGGGCAGGATGGTATTAGTATTCTGCACAAACTTATGAAACAAATTATGGAAAAAGAAGCCATACCAGAACAATTGAGGGAAAGCACCTTAATACCAATTTTTAAAGAGAAAGGGGATATCCAATGCTGTGAAAATTACCGTGGGATAAAATTAATGTCACACACCTTAAAGTTGTTTGAAAGAATTTTGGACAATAGGCTTAGGCAAGTGGTGGACATTGGTAGGCAACAACTGGGCTTTATGAAAGAACTTGGGACAATTGATGGTATTTTCTCCCTTAGGCAAATAATGGAAACATATTAGGAAAAGCAGAAAGTGCTACATATGGTATTCATCGATTTGGAGAAAGCATATGATAGGGTGCCACGACAGGAGGTTTGGAGAGGGCTACGTGAAAGAGGAGTGCAAGAAAAGTATGTAAGGGTTATCAAAGAATGCTATAAGGATGTTACTACAAGAGTTAGAAGCACAGTAGGAACAAAGGAAAACTTCCATAAGAAGGTTGGTCTACACCAGGGGTCAGCACTTAGCCCATTATTATTTAAACACACACACACACACATGTTGCACAGTGCATGAGAATACGTTTCTCTCAAAGTAAAGAGCGCAGCCTTTCTCAAAAGGTCATTGACCTGAGGCGATGATCACGCGCGGATTTGACTGACGAGCCAGATGAGTAGACGATGGAGAGGTCTGGGGGCCGAGACTAGGGGGGTTGTTGCACGGCATTGGTGCATAACATTTTTTTAATATCTCGATATCAAATGAAACTTAGATAATAAGACAGGTCTTACGAAAATTAGATAATAAGACAGGTCTTACGAAAATTAGATAATAAGACAGGTCTTACAAATTAAAATGTAACCTTGTCTATGTCGGAGTAAAGTCAGGGAAGTCAGGTTAATGGTTCTCTTGCTAATGTTGCTATTGGTAGCGTTATTGTTATTTCTATTAGTTATTCATCATCATCATTATCACACAAATGAGATGACGTGCAGTTGGGACCACGTCACCAAAATAAACATAAATAATAAGTCTACGGAGTCTATTAATTGCCCACTACAATCGTAATAGAAATAAAATGTTATCATTATCATCATTACCATTATCACTATTATCATCATTATTGATATCAAAATCATTATCATTATCAGTGATATTAGTTTCATTATTGTTATTATCATCATGATCATTATCCTCATCATCGTTACTTTATCATTATCAACAACATTATTGTAATAATAGTAATTGTTATCATTACTATTACTAGTATTATTATCATCCTTATCCTTATCATCATCATCACTATCATCATTCATATTGTTATTAATAACATTTTTCTTTTTTTATCATCGTTATTATCATTGTTTTCTATCGTCATTGCTGTTCTTCTCTTTGCTTTTATCATTATTATTACAATTTTGGTTATCATTGTTATCATTATTAAAACTATGATTATAATTATCATCATTATTGATACCATTATCATTATCATTGTTGTTATTAACATAATTATTAATATCTTTATTGTTTTTGTTATTATCATTATTACTATGATTGTTATTATTATCATCATTATTATTATTATCATTATTACTTTCATTGTTAGTGTTATCATTATCATCATCATTATCATCATCATCATCATTATCATATTCATATAAGTATATAAGTGAATCATTAATACCTTCACTTATGCAATTAACATTCAATTGAGCAATAGCTCACTCAGTTTCGTGCAAGTCTCCTGATCAAACGACCCGAGTTCGCGTCCCATTCATAACAGCCCTAATTTTTTTTTTTTTTTTTTTTTGGGGGGGGGTCCCTATCATAATCATTAAGAGTTCTTTTGTTAATATTTTCAGAATTATTATTTTCTTTATTCAATCATCATCTATATTATCATTATTTTTCATCATCATCATTAGTATTGCTCTTATTTTCGAAACGCTTACTAATTAAGCATTATCGTTATCATAATCTTTATTATTCCGGTCATTAACATCATCATAGCCAATGATATAATTTTCTTTATCAGTGTTTGCTATTATAATTGTAATCATCATTATCATAATCATATAATCGTGTTATATCATATTAGATATAATGTTATATCATTTTGGGTACAATTTTTCTCCTCCTGAATCAATTTTGAATATATTTTTTCATGACGTAATAACAAACATGATCAACAGACACAAAACACACATACACACACACACACACATGTTGCACAGTGCATGCGAATACGTTTCTCTCAAAGTAAAGAGCGCAGCCTTTCTCAAAAGGTCATTGACCTGAGGCGATGATCACGCGCGGATTTGACTGACGAGCCAGATGAGTAGACGATGGAGAGGTCTGGGGGCCGAGACTAGGGGGGTTGTTGCACGGCATTTGTTGCATAACATTTTTTTAATATCTCGATATCAAATGAAAATTAGATAATAAGACAGGTCTTACGAAAATTAGATAATAAGACAGGTCTTACGAAAATTAGATAATAAGACAGGTCTTACGAAAATTAGATGATAAGACAGGTCTTACGAAAATTAGATAATAAGACAGGTCTTACGATAATTAGATAATTAGATAGTTCTTACAAATTAAAATGTAACCTTGTCTATGTCGCTATAACCGGAGTGAAGTCAGGGAAGTCAGGTTAATGGTTCTATTGTTAATGTTCCTATTGGTAGCGTTATTGTTATTTCTGTTAGTTAATCGTCATCATTATTATCACACAAATGAGATGACGTGTAGTTGGGACCACGTCACCAAATTAAACATAAATAATAAGTCTACGGAGTCTATTAATTGCCCACTACAATCGTAATAGAAATAAAATGTTATCATTATCATCATTACCATTATCACTATTATCATCATTATTGATATCAAAATCATTATCATTATCAGTGATATTATTTTCATTATTGTTATTATCATCATGATCATTATTCTCATCATCGTTACTTTATCATTATCAACAACATTATTGTAATAATAATAATTGTTATCATTACTATTATCATTATTATCATCCTTATCCTTATCCTTATCATCATCATCACTATCATCATTCATATTGTTATTAATAACATTTTTCTTTTTTATCATCGTTATTATCATTGTTCTTCTCTTTGTTTTTATCATTATTATTACAATTTTGGTTATCATTATTAAAACTATGATTATCATTATCATCATTATTGATACCATTATCATTATCATTGTTGTTATCAACATAATTATTAATATCTTTATTGTTTTTGTTATTATCATTATTACTATGATTGTTATTATTATCATCATTATTACTTTCATTGTTAGTGTTATCATTATCATCATCATTATCATCATCATCATCATCATCATTATTATATTCATATAAGTATAAGTGAATCATTAATACCTTCACTTATGCAATTGACATTCAATTGAGCAATAGCTCAGTCAGTTTAGTGCAAGTCTCCTGATCAAACGTCCCGAGTTCGCGTCCCGTTCATAACAGCCCTTATTTTTTATTTTTTTATTATTATTTTTTTTGGGGGGGTGTCGCTATCATAATCATGAATAGTTCTTTTGTCAATGTTATTATTGGTAGCATTATTGTTATTTCTATTATTTCATCATCATCCTTATTATCATTATCATTTTCATCATCATTAGCATTGATCTTATTTAAGCATTATCGTTATCATAATCATTATTATTCCGATCATTATCATCATCAATATCATTATTATCATATATATATATATATATATATATATATATATATATATATATATACATATGTATGTGTGTATATATATATATATATATATATATATATATATATATATGTATATATATATATATATATATGTATATATATATATATATATATGCATATATATATATATATATATATATATATATATATATATATATATATATATATATATACACACACACATACATATACATATACATATACATATATTCATATACATTTAAAGATAGAGAGATACACATAACACTTTCGAGCACAGAACCCCTCCCATTCACCACACCAGGTTTCCGCCACTTATAACAACAAACCCTCACGTTGCAGCTGGTTGCAAGTTTACGCTGCTCGGGCAAATATCGCGGTGTTTACGTCAATAGCGGTCCAACTTTAATAATGACCCCGACCACAAGGCCTCCCGGGCTAAGGAAAAGCGGCCTTTGGGCTTTGCTATAGTGCTTTTTACGGATTATAAGGCGGGGTGCGGGGGGGCTACTCTATATATATAGATATATGTGTATATGTCTCTCTCTCTCTCTCTCTCTCTCTATCTATCTATCTATCTATCTCTCTCTCTCTCTATATATATATATATACATATATATATATATATATATATATATATATATATATATATATATATATATATATATATATATACATATACATATATATAAACATATATATACATATATACATATATATGAACATATATATATATATATATATATATATATATATATATATATATATATATATATATATATATATATATATATATATATATATATATATATATATATATATATATATATATATATATATATATATATATAATGGAAAACACGAAAGAAATTGAATGGACGCGAATTTATATATATATGGATCATAATAATTATTATTATTACTATTATTGTTCTTCTTCTTCTTATTATTATTATTACTTTCATTGTTATCATCATGATAGATATCAATAGATATTGATTTAGATGCAACACTGTCTATGTCGCTATACCATCGCAGCAACGGTCTACCGGAGTAAAGTCAGGGAAAGGGTTGATGGTTTAATTGTCAATGTTGTTATTGGTAACATTATTGTTATTTCTATTAGTTAATCATCATCATTATTATCATTGTGATTTTTTCATCATATCATTGGTATCTCCTTATTATTGGAGATGGCTCTTACTGTTGTCTATCGATTATACATCTTTATTATTTCATTCATTTATATCATCCTCAACATCATACATTTTGTATCAGTTTTTACCATCATTATTGTTATCCTCATTTTCATTGTAGTGATTTGTCCCCTGACGTCACGAAAGAATCTACGGACTTTCCCGCCCTGCAAAATTATTTGGCTTCGCTGTTCTGCGTGTGTGTCCTTTTTTAATAAGACTAAAGTGTGTTTTTATGTTCCATTGACTTACCTTTCTGATTACTCCGTGTTCTTCGGCTACATCTACTGTACATTACCACTACTCGACACAACACTAATACATTACTTACCTTATATTCTGTACTTACCTGACCTTGATCATGTCTCTTTTACCTCGACCAAAACACCTTATCTTCACTTTTCATCTGTTTCTCTTCGTGTTTTCTCTCGTTTCTCCACACGGATTCCTCCTTTCACTTTTTTCTGGTTTCCTGTTTTAAGTCTTTTACGTGCCCATTTTTGTATATGCTTTATTTCTAGTTCTATCTTAATGATAATCCTTTCAATTTTTTTTTTTTTTTACCAGTTTTAAGTCTTTTACGTGCCCATTTTTGTATATGCTTTATTTCTAGTTCTATCTTAATGATAATCCTTTCAATTTTTTTTTTTTTTTACCAGTTTTAAGTCTTTTACGTGCCCATTTTTGTATATGCTTTATTTCTAGTTTTATTTTAATAATAATCCTTTCAATTTTTTTTTCTTCCCAGTTTTAAGTCTTTTACATTGCCCATTTGTATATGCTTTATTTCTAGTTCTATCTTGTGATAATCCTTTCAATTTTTTTTTTTTTTTACCAGTTTTAAGTCTTTTACGTGCCCATTTTTGTATATGCTTTATTTCTAGTTTTATTTTAATAATAATCCTTTCAATTTTTTTTTCTTCCCAGTTTTAAGTCTTTTACGTGCCCATTTTTGTATATGCTTTATTTCTAGTTTTATTTTAATAGTAATCCTTTCAATTTTTTTTTTCTTCCCAGTTTTAAGTCTTTTACGTGCCCATTTTTGTATATGCTTTATTTCTAGTTTTATTTTAATAATAATCCTTTCAATTTTTTTTTCTTCCCAGTTTTAAGTCTTTTACGTGCCCATTTTTGTATATGCTTTATTTCTAGTTTTATTTTAATAGTAATCCTTTCAATTTGTTTTTTCTTCCCAGTTTTAAGTCTTTTACGTGCCCATTTTTGTATATGCTTTATTTCTAGTTTTATTCTAATAATAATCCTTTCAATTTTTTTTTCTTCCCAGTTTTAAGTCTTTTACGTGCCCATTGTTGTATATGCTTTATTTCTAGTTTTATTTCATGTATTCTAAGTTTATCTTTATACACACCTTTAAACTTTTAATTACCAAATACATTGAATTATGGGTAAAATCTCACCAAAAGCGCGGGAAACTGCCACATGAAAGGTCAGGCCAGGGCAGTTGGGCAGTTGACAGCGAGATGGTTCTCAGACTTGCGAAGTGGC
>BOPN01006119.1:66158-68658 GCA_017312705.2 Penaeus japonicus
TAAAGTTAACCCAAAGGCCGATTTTGTAACCCTGTTGCCCTTAGCTCGGCCGTATTCTCGTTCAGTTTGCAGAGATAATCCCTGATTCTGATTCACGGCGACAGCTGCTCTGCGAGTAGATTAATGGATATTGCCTTTGCATTGTCCAAAGATGATCACTAATGATTCCTGAAGGCAGTTAGGTTTTACTGAAGGTTGAATGAAAAACAGAGAACATGCTACGGCGAAAAATAGAAAACTCAACTTCGCAAGATCTGTAATGAAGATACATCTATAAATAATGATAATGATAATCACACACACACACACACATTTATATATATATATATATATATATATATATATATATATATATATAGAGAGAGAGAGAGAGAGAGAGAGAGAGAGAGAGAGAGAGAGAGAGAGAGAGAGAGAGACAGAGAGAGGAGTGAGAGAGAGAGAGCGAGCGAGAGAGAGAGAGAGAGAGTAGTATGTATATCCTTGTGTTAGTATTTCTGGAACAGCTTGCGAGGTCACAACTAATGAAAACTTTAGAAATTCACTGCAATTAATTTCAAAGAGATTGCTGTTGCCAGCTGTGTGGGTGTGCTCTCCTCGAAGCTTTACTTGGATTTGTATTAAGGCCTTCTTATTCGAGCCATGGTTCATTATTTCCCAGCTTACAAATTCCAATATAACGAAGAGAAAACGTGCGAGTGTGTGTGTGATCTTTTGTAATGACAGGGAGATTTTCTCCCGGAAAATGTTGAATGAATGGAAAACGACACACGCACATGCACGCGATACATGCTGGTGTATGAGTGTATCTCTGTATGAAGAGGCTTATAAATCGGCAAAAAAACAGAGACTGGGGTTACCTCTAATACTGCTTCCCGAGATTAGATTTTATGGCAGATGAACTGACATATTTCCGACAGATCTGATTCATGATAACTGTCAGTCATGGAGAATTAGCATGCATTTAATGAGAGATTTTTGGATAATCTGTCATTTTTTTTATAGTATAGGATAATATATCATTGGTTGCCGCCAATGTATACAGCTCTCAATTTCCAGTGAGCTGCGCTTATATGATAATTCTACATATGCAATTCTAACTGATATATGCTATGTGATAAATAGTATATCACCAACTTTTACTGACATTACTTTTAGTGTGTACTGAACCTTTTCACTCTCATTAACAAAGATGATAATAACAATGACAATGATCAGTGTTAACAGTTATGATAACAGTAATGATAACGCATTAGTGTTAACAATAACAAAAAAAAAAGAAAAAAAAAATCTTATGAAGGATAGTGATTGTGTCCTCTTAAAAATGATTATCAATAAAACGACTATGGTAAGGATAGTCATGACATTAAATAATTCTAACGATAGTTTTGATGATTATGGTAATAACGTCAAAGGTCAACCTTATTGTTTTTATTGCTTTACGTGATATTGAAAATGATTTTCATGTTAATCAGGTAAGTAGGATAAGTGTGATAACTATAATACCCAATAAAAGCAAGCATAAAATATATCTGTGATAGCACGCTTGAAATATGATAATCATTACCTATGAAAAATGTAAAATACCTTTGTATTTACACGAAATACATATCGCACACCCAAATCCTCGAATGCAAATGTAAACAATACGTCAGGAATGACTGCCCAGTTAGGCTAGGATGAATGTCTTGTCAGTCAACAGTGGACTGAAAGATTATTTGCGAAAGGTCCGTTTCTTCAGCCAAGGAAACTAAAAATTTTATTACTTGTTTAAAGAAAGAAGTTGATTTTAGTCAATCCCAATAATTGATTACATATTAGACATTATTTTTCTCTGCCACAGTCTCTCAAATATTACAGAAACGTCTTTTTTTCCCAAACAGCAACAATAGCAACGACGGTCTTGTGGACTGAAACCCCCAGTACACTTTAATACAAGGATTGGAAAACGTTTAGGTGGTTTGTCACAGCTGAAACGGATTTTCCATTTCTTTTCGTCGGTGGCCAATGGAATCACATGAATCATAGGTAGGACACACAAAGGATTGAACACACATTCTGTTTCTTTCTAAATCACATTTTTATGGTCAAATATTCTGTTTGTGCGTATGTGTGTGTGTGAGCAGCATATTTGGCCATAAAAATGTGATTTAAAATTAAACAGAATGTGTGTTAAATCCTTTGCGTGTCCTACCTATGATTAATGTGCTTCCATTGGTCACCGACGAAAAGAAATGGGAAACCGTTTCAGCTGTGACAAGCCACACACACACACACACACACACACACACACACACACACACACACACAAACACACACACACACACATACACACACACACACACACACACACACACACACACACACACACACACACACACACACACACACACACATATATATATATATATATATATATATATATATATATATATATATATATATATTCTCTCTCTCTCTCTCTCTCTCTCTCTCTCTCTCTCTCTCTCTCTCTCTCTCTCTC
>BOPN01006120.1:20000-22500 GCA_017312705.2 Penaeus japonicus
CATGGGAGAGGACAGAGATGAAGATAGAATAAGCGTAACACAGAGGGCGGCGAGTCGGCGAAGGGAGGTCGGCGTCGAGAGGAGAGCGCTCAAGCAGGCGAGGGATCGAACGCGCGAACGCAGGGACTGAGACACCGTAGCGAATTCGGAATGGAGGTCCGACCGGCCGGCGCGGCGGAATCGGTCGCTCGCTTCGTCGACGCGAGAGCGGACGAGCGGCCGGTCGCGTCGACGGCGATATTTCAACTGGTCTTGGCCACTTGTCGATGGTCTCAATTGCTTCATCTGCTGATGCATTATTCATTTTACACGCCATTCACACAGATCGAAGAAGTGCCGGATGTCGCCACGTCGAAACTCCCTCCGTTTCCGCGTCGCGATGGAAGGCTTCGCCGCAACACGTGCGTCTTCCCGGGCCAAGCAGGAGGTAATAAAGACATCGCGATCCCTCCCTGGTCGCCGTCCAAAGGCGTCCGTGTAAGCAGAAACCGCATGTTATTTGCTTTAGGGCGAGAGAGCGGACATACGTCCTCGCACGGTTGGTAATGAAATGAACTCGCCCACTCTGGTAACCCTGATAGGCTACGGGGCGCGGCGGTAGGCGGGGCGTACCACCCACCCACCAATCATCGAGCGGCGGGTGGGGCGTCGCGCGGCCCCGCCCCTTTCACACCGCCATGCCAGGCCGAGTTACGTCCTGACATAATATTCGAGTTTGGTTGGTGGAAAGAACAAACATTTGGTGACGTTTCACGTAAAAGCGATCTAATTTAAGAGGTTACGGAAGAAGAATAGAAGTGAGAGGGAATTAGACAGGTGTCAGTCCGATAGACTAGTGATGGCCTAGTGTGTGCTCTAACTCACTTAGAGGCTCGGTGATGACGCTGCCTCCGCGGGGCGTGTGTGTGTGAGCGGCGCGAGGTGTGAGCAGCATTGTTGTGGTGGTGCTGTGGTGGAGGAGCTGACACTCGCTGACGGCGGGGCGGACTCGGGCGCTGCGGCGGCGGCGTCTGATGGTGTTGGTGCCGTGTGCGTTGGGGAGATTGCTAAGAATCCTGCGGATCCGCGCGAGTGTCGAGTGGCTGCAGGAAAAGGCGATGCGGCTGTCGACTGCGGCGGCGGCGGCGGAGCGGCGGTGAGAGCCAGCTGAGCGGCGGCGCCACCCGCGGTGGGAGGCAAGTGGGCCGGCCCCGCATGAGCCCCGAGATGAGTGGAGATGCGGCGTGTGGGGTCTGGCATTGCTCGCCGGAGGCTGCGGCGGCCGCCCAGCGTTCGGAGGCGGCCCCGGAGGAGGGGGCGGCGGGCCCCGGCAGCCCCAAGGAGGCCCCCGCGCCGAGGACGGACGCGGCCGAGGACAGCGACAGTGACATCAGCGTGGGCTGCCCCTCGCCGAAGCCCTGCGAGGTGCGCTCTCCGGCGGGAAGCTCCGGACCCTCTGTCAGCCACAGCGAGGGCCTGACCTCCCCGCCCACGCCCCGGACGCCCACGCCCACGCTGGGCTCGGGCAGCAGTAAATTCCCGGAGGACGGCATGACCTCCAACGAAAGCGCCATGTCGCCTCCTCCAGCACCGCCCACGCCCTCGAGGGAGGGCGGCGAGGACGAGTACTTCAAGCCGCTCAAGAAGCTGCGGATGGTGCAGCTGCAACAGCAGGAGGAGGCGGCGGCGCTGGCGGCGGCGCGGAGCAGCGCGGGCGTGAAGTCGTTCTCCATCACGGAGATCCTGAGCCACAAGCCGGTGGTGGCGAGGGCGCCCGACCCGCCCTCCGGCCGCATCGTGCGCCCTTGGGACACCGACGACGACGAGGACATGTCGCGGCCGCAGAGCGTCGACGACATGAGCGTGTCGTCGGCGTCGTCGTCAGGAGGCTCCCCCCGACCGGCGTCCAGCGACCCTGGGTCGGGTGGCGGCTCCAGCCAGGGCAGCCAGGGGGGGCGTCCGCGGGGCAAGGACGGCAACCCGCTGGACGCCCTCTTCCAGATGACCAGCAAGACCTTCGAGGGACTCAAGCCGGGCCAGCAGCCGGGGGGTGAGTACGACCTCCCTTCTGCACGAGAGTTGATCTCAGGGAAGCGCAGGGCGGGAGAACATCCGCCGAAGTAGAAGGATCTTAGAAACGCGAAATAGACAAATGCGCGAAAGCTGAATTGGTGTGCTACCTGAGGATTGCATATCAATCAATGCCACGAAAGTCATGGCGAATTCCGTAAAGAACGAAAGCAAACACGAATAGAATATACTAGACGTAGACATAGATACAAACAGGCATATATATATATATTTATATATATATATACATATATATATATATATATATATATATATATATATATATATATATATATATATATACATATGCATATACACACATACACACACACACACACACACACACACACACACACACATATGTATATATATATATATATATATATATATATATATATATATTTATTTATTTATATATATGTATAAACACACACACACACACACAAACACA
>BOPN01006120.1:32500-35000 GCA_017312705.2 Penaeus japonicus
GCCGTGAAAAGAGAAGAGGGGAAGAGAGGGAGAAGGGAGAGAGACGGGAGTAGAGAGAGTAAAGAAGGGGAAATTATGTAAAAGAGTGATAGATAGATAGAGAGAGACAGAAAAAAGAGAGAAAAAGTGGAGCTAAATAGATGAACATAGAAAAAACAGAGAAAAGAGATGGAACGGGAGAGGGGAAAGGGGGAGAAAGCAGACGCAAAAAGGGGGAGAAAAAGCAAGAGAAAAGGGGGAGAGGGAAGGGTTGGGAGAAGGGTTATACGATAGAGAAAAAAAATAAAAAAAATTAAGAGCAATTGGAATGTGGTATTTAATTGAATGGAATTGAAGGGGTTGATTTAACTGACAAGGGAAAGGGGTGAGGGTGAACGGGGGGGGGGGGGGAGAAAAAGGGGTAAGGGGGGTTAAGGGAGAGGGGGGAAAGAGAAGGGGTAACGGGAAAAGGAGGGAATGGGTGGGGGAAGGATGAAGTGAGGTGGGAATGGAAGAGAAAGAGAATGAAAACGAATGAGAGAGAGAGAGATAGGAAAAGAAGAAAAGTGAGAGGATGCTGAAAAGGAAATGAAAAAGAATGCAAGAAAAAAAATGAACATTACAAAAAGCTTAGAAATAAACAGAAAAGAAAAAAAAAGAAAGAACCCCCCCCAAAAAAAAGCAAAGAAAGACACAAAGAAATAAGAAAAATATCAGGAAAGCTTAGTTGTTTGACGATGAAAAAAAAGAAGAAAAAAAAAGAAAAAGAAAAAAATAAACTTCTAAACTCATAGGAGGAACCAAAAGAAACATAAAGGAGTAAAGAAAAAATAATAAAACGAAGGAGAGAGGAGATAAAAAAAGAAAGAAAAAAAAAAAAACG
Source organism: Penaeus japonicus (assembly GCA_017312705.2). Taxonomy (NCBI): domain Eukaryota; kingdom Metazoa; phylum Arthropoda; class Malacostraca; order Decapoda; family Penaeidae; genus Penaeus; species Penaeus japonicus. Next base: position 33,363 of record BOPN01006120.1, read on the forward strand.
TATGAACAGAAGCAGTGAAATATATTTTTTTTTTCTATACATTCATATACATATTTTTTTGCGAGATGATGGCGCGTGACAATGAATGACAGATGACATGATGGAGGAGGCGTAGAGGCTTGTTACGGCGTCACGTTCATTAGCACGTGTTGGCCCTTTTTTCTCTCTCTCTCTTTAAGCCAGAAGGAGAAGGTCTGCGTGTCCGTCTGCTCTGGCTCTGCGTGCGTCGGCGAGTCTTATTTCGTAGATGTGTGTAAATAGAAACATATATGTAAATATATAAGTATATATATATATATATATATATATATATATATATATATATATATATATATATGTAAACACACACATATACACAAACAAAGTTGGTTTATTGAAAAAAAAAGTTTCGAAATCCTCCTGGAATTTCTGAAGATGAAATCCAGGATGCTTTCGAAACTATTGTCTTTTTTCAATGAACCTGGTTTGTGTATAGTGGGGTATTTCTGCATTATATATGTGTATGTATATGTATATATGTATGTATGTATATATGTATATATAAATATATGTATATATATATATATATATATATATATATATATATATATATATATATATATATATATATATATATATATATGTATATATATATATATATATATATATATGAATATATACATACATATATATATATATATATATATATATATATATATATATATATATATATATATATATATATATATATAAATATATATATATATATATATATATATATATATATATATATATATATATATATATATATATATATATATTACATACATACATATATATATATATATATATATATATATATATATATATATATATATATATATATATATATATATAAATAAATAAATACATATATATATATATATATATATATATATATATATATATATATATATATATATTTATATATATATACATACATACATACATACATACATATATATATATATATATATATATATATATATATATATATATATATATATATATATATATAAATACATACATGCATATATATATATATATATATATCACTCTCTCAGGTCGCATTGTTTACATATGTAAAATAATAATTCCTGACACGATAACAAACAAAAGAAATACATACCCATACACAGACCATGTCACACACACACACACACACACACACACACACACACACACACACACACACACACACACATATATATTCGTGAATATACATAAATTCACATATATTGATATATTTATGAACATACATAAATACACACATATTGATATATGTATGATCTGATATCAATACACACAGATGAATACCGACACAGAGATTAACCATCTCCCCAATAATGAAATATATCTGTTAGCAGACATTAATATCAGATAAAGATGACAAAGAACGCCTATTACGTCAGAGAAGAAATCAAAATGGACCCAAATAAGATATATATATTAAACAAGACAAAATACGTACCCACAACCATTTTCTTTTCGTTATCATTATTCTCGATAAGTTGAATTTATGACTCTAAACTCTGACAAGTTGTTAATTCTCTCCTCATAAAATATTTGGCGATAAATCATTGTTTATGCAGGAATTGAAGCCATGTTGCGCACCTGCCG
>BOPN01006120.1:40000-45000 GCA_017312705.2 Penaeus japonicus
ACTATCATCATTGTTATTGTTTTTATCACTATTGAAATAATTATTATACATATTGATACTGAAATCATTATCATTATCATTGTTAATATTATTATTCATGTTATTAATATTATTATTGTTATTGCCATTGTTGTCAGAATTATGATTTTTGTATAGCGATTATCTTTCTTTTATATATAATGTTATCATCATTCTTAATATCTTTATCAATATTATTATCATCATTATTACCATTATCAGTATTATCATTACATTACCATCATTATCAGTATTATCTATGTTATTATCATCATTGCTTTTTATTATAATTATCATCATTGTTATTATTTTCCTGTTTCTCCTTTCTCTTTCTCTTTCTTTCCTCCTCCTCCCCTTCTCACCTTTCTTCCTTGCGATCCTCCACGTCTCTTCTTCCTTTTCTCTTCTTCCTCTTCTTCCCTTCCTCCTCTTCCTACTCCTACATGTCCTCCCCCTTCCCCTCCCCCTATCACCCCTTCCTTGCCACACGTGAACATAATTTCTATTACACATTATTATTATTATTATTATTATCATTATTATTATTATTATTATTATTATTATCATTATTATTATTATTATTATTATTATTATTATTATTATTATTATTATCATTATTATTATTATTATTATTATCATAATTTTCAATATCATTATCAGTATTCCTATTACTATGGTTCAGATTATAATCATTATCATTATTATCATTATCCTTATCATCACTGTTGTCATTTTCATTATCATCCTCATCCTCATCTTCATCTTCATCTTCATCTCTTCATCTTCATCATCATCATCATTGCAATCACTGTCATTCATATTGTTATAAAAATCAGTGGTAAAAAAAGACAAAATTACAAAGAAAGGGAAAAAAGGAGAAAAATAATATAATGAGCTTTACGTAAGAATTAGATCAGTCATTGGCATTCAAAAGGGATTGGGTTTCGTGCATCATTCATCATTCATGACTATCATTTCGACGCCATTTGACAATGTCATGCAAATTGGGGAATGTGTCTTTCTTTAGATTTTCGAGTCATGGGTATTTTGGCAGGGACGAAATGTGATACTCTGTGTTTCATAGTTTTTTTTTTCTTATAGCTCTCTCTTTCTTTTTATCTCTCTTTTTATTTTTCGCGCTCTCTATCTTTCTTTTTCGCTCTCTTTATTTTTCGCTCTCTCTCTCTCTTTTTCTTTTTCGTTCTCTTTCTCTTTCTTGTTTCGCTCTCTTTCGCTTTCTCTTTTCTCTCTCTCTTTCTCTATCTCTCTTTTTATTTTTCGCTCTCTCTCTTTCTTTCTCTCTTTCTTTCTTTCTCTCTCTCTCTCTCTCTCTCTCTCTCTCTCTCTCTCTCTCTTTCTCTCTCTCTCTCTCTCTCTCTCTCTCTGTATAACCCATTAGGAGCGCCTATAAGAGTATTAACATAAATGTATATTACCTATGTGAGAAGCCTGATTTAATATGCCTTTCCCTTTTTATATATTCGCCTAAAAGCAAGCTTGAAAATTTTGAGGTGCAAAACAAAGCAATAAAAATCATATTAGGATGTCCTATAACGGCATCAGAAACTTAGATGAAATAGGAACTGAATCTATTAACAATTCAAGATAAAAAATAATTGAGTTAGATGTGTTATTTAGTTGCGAATTCCCGAGAGCTAATGAAAATCTAATACCCACCAAGAGAGAAGTGTCATGGGTAGAAGTAACTTAAAAAGGTTTTGAAGATATAGACCTATAAGTCTATGTTACACCATATGTAGAGGGTAATAGGTCAGAACCCTAGAAAGCGGAAGTAACTGATGTAACGTCACGATAAAGAAAACAAAAGAAAAACGAAAAAGGAGACTCTACCAGTAATAATGTATCATGATTTTTGTTTTTTTTCATCACAATTTGGAAAATGTATAAAATATGGCCACAAACCTGCACATAGAATAGATGACTGTCCATCGTCAATTGCAACAGAACTAGTAGCATTGAGAATGATAGTGGATGCTGTAAATACCATGCAACAAAACGCTGTCATCTTTAGTGATTCACAGGCAGCAATAATGTCCCTCAATGCCCCCCCCCCCCCTCCCCCCCCCCAAAAAAAAAGGCCAGAGGGTGAAATTGTCTGAGTATAAACAAAAGAATAATGGAACTAATATTTTTTAGTTATCTCATATAGAAATTGCTGGGAATGAAAACTCAAAAAGCTACAAATAAGAAAAACATTGATATCAGAATAACTCCGTCAGTATAACAAATAAAAAAGCAAAATGCATAAAAGGCTTTGAGAGAAATGCCCACAAAAAAGGGGAATGATTGAAAGCAATTCAATCAGGCTTTGCAATGAAATAGCAAATAATGAAAGATATATATATTGCAAAACTGTTAGTAGGGAAAACCAAACACCAATAACTCGACTACGCCCGAAATAAACATATTCTTGAAAATGAAACATAAAAACGGAGGAACATATGAAAAAAAAAAAATAATAATAATGCAATGACACGAAAATACACAATTCACAACATTACGACCTAGAATGTCAATCTAAAGAAATCTTTAGAAACTGTACCAAAAACTAAACATTTCTCAAACGTATTAGGAATCAATATAAAGGAAACATCAAATATTTGCCTGTGCTAAATCATATAATATTGATTGAATGTAAAGATCATATCCAAGTAAATATACGCACTTACTGAGTAATTTGGGTAATAATAAAACTTTATCCAAATAAACTTATATAAATAGGTTTTCAAAAATCTATATAACCCCATCTTCTATTTCTTCTACTAAAAAAAAGAAGAAATAACACAAAAAAGATAGTCATGTTCAAATTAAATTTCATATCATGACATTGACATATATTATTACAATACAAATGATCGTTTTAATGTTCTCCTTTGGGTCATGCAGAGGTGTGCATGGTGAGGCTATGGGCTTAATATCAAACTACAAAAAGTGAAGGAGAGAGAGAGAAGGAGAGAGGAAAGGAGGGAGGGAGGTTGGAAGAGAGGGTGGAAGGCGAGAGAAGGGAAAGAGTGGGAGGGGAGAAGGGAGAAAGGGAGGAAGAGAGAGATAGAGTTAGAGAGAAAGAGAGAGAAAGATAGATAGAGAGAGTGAGTGAATGAGTGAGTGAGAGAGAGAGAGAGAGAGAGAGAAAGAGAGAGAGAAAGAGAAAGAGAGCGAGAGCGAGAGAGAGAGGAAGAATTTCCATTGCAATCTATTCCAGAAATTATCATCATTGATATTGATTTTATTATCGTTATTGTAACATTATAACTATCATTATCATTATTATTATCATTATTTTTTGCTATCATCATTGTTAATATAATTGTTACTACCATCGCTACTATCGTTGTCATTATCATTATATCATCATCGTCATTTTATTGTCATTATTAACATTGTTATCATCATCATGATCATTATCATAATTACTTTTGTTATCCTAATCATCTTTATCAATGTTACTATTATTATCAGTTTCATTATTATCATTATTTTTTTATTATAATTATCATTATTATTATCATCATTGATATACCAATCATTATTGTTATTATTACTATCATTATCATTATTATCATTATCGTTATTATTATCATTGCCTTTATCATCGTTATTATCTTCAATATAATCACCATTATCACATTATCAAAATTTACCATATTCAACAATTCAATTCCTCAAAGAATAAAAAGCAATTTACGACCCAACATAAATTTTCTTTGAGTGCAGACAAACACACACACACACACACACATGCAAGACATAAACCTTAACTTATTTTTGTGTAATATGTCAACATTTCTTGAATCAAATAGAATTACCACAATTGATCAGGAATATTAAAAAATCTCATAATTCTAACCGCAATACTCACAAGTCAGAGATCCGAAATGTTCTTAGAATTTGTTTGTTCTTAATTCTTAGAATTATTATGTTGCTTTGATTTTTTTAAAAGTCATTCTTAATGCCATTTTTGGATTTTAAAATTATCATGCTTGAATAGAAATGATGGAGCTTTGGAAAGGTATTGATGGATAAACACATATATTTACGCACATGTATATACATCTATACACACACATTCATACGCACACGCATACACATGTATACACTCACATAAGAAGAAGGAAACAGAGAGAGAGAGAGAGAGAAAGAGAGAGAGAGAGAGAGAGAGAGAGAGAGAGAGAGAGAGAGAGAGAGAGAGAGAGAGAGAGAGAGAGAGAGAGAGAGAGAAGAAGAACAAGAAAAAGACGATTAAGACGAACTAATAAAGATATGAAGAAGAAAGAAGAAGAAAAATAATAAGAAGAATAAGAAGTCTTTCCATCAAAGATCAACATTAACCCAGAAATTGACGATCAAATAAACTTTCCGAAAACAAAAAGGAAAAAAAGACAAAAAGAAGAAGAACAAGAAAATAAAACAAACGAAAAATAAATAGAAATACAAATGAAATAAAGAATTGTGTATCAAATCATTGAATATTCTTTCCTGATAACACGATAAGTAGTACAGTCGATACACTAATCTTCAATATATTATCATATTTTTTTATGCTCCATTTTGTAATGATTCTTTTGTTCTGTTCTATATCTTCATTAAGGAAAGGGAAGTGACAATAAAAAGCTATGATAACTGTTTTTAAATTTTCAAAAAAAAAACAAGTCCTATGATATTGGTGATAATTTTGAGAATTTTGATAGTAATGGTAAAGATGAGGGTGATTATGATGCTGCTGATGATGATTATCATTATCATCATTACTATCAATAACTGTCAACAGTGATATAAATTTATTCCTATGTATCTTTTGTTCACTTGTTCCAAATTGATATTCTTCTCAAAACGGAATTCTCGAATAAAAAATGGACGCAACTCGAAGGATAAAAATCACAGCAGCAAAAACACAATAACAAAAACACGAGGGAGAAAAGGGGAAAATAAATGAAGAAACCGATATAGATGAAGAACAAACA
>BOPN01006120.1:55000-57500 GCA_017312705.2 Penaeus japonicus
GTGAAACCTTTATATTACGTCTGTAGGTGATGTGTAGCTCAAAAATATAACAGTGAGATAATCTTTGGCAACTTTCGAAAACTGTGAACAGAAAAAAAAAATTGTTTTGTATTTTGAGAAAAGGAAAAGTTTTGAACCTCGTTTCATGACTTGGGTTGAACCTTGAAGTTAACAGACTAATCAGCAAGAAATAGAATTGAACGAATCATATATATATATATATATATAAATATATATATATATATATATATATATATATATATATATGTATATATATATATATATATATATATATATATACATATATGAATATATATATATATATATATATATATATATATATATATATATATATATATATATATATATATACATATATATGAATATATATATATATATATATATATATATATATATATATATTTATATATATATATATACATATATATAAATATATATATATATATATATATATATATATATATATATATATATATATATATATATATATATATATATATATGTGTGTGTGTGTGTGTGTGTGTGTGTGTGTGTGTGTGTGTGTGTGTATGTGCGTGTGTGTGTATACATGTATAGATAGATAGATAGAAAGAAATATATATATATATAGATACACACACACACACACACACACACATATAATCTTGCACAAAGCAGAAATGTCCTGACCCACGAATTCAAGATGGCGTCACCGGCAGGTCCCACCTTGAAAAGTCATCCTCATTTGTCCTCCATTGTCTGGTGTGATCTTAATAGTCATCTTGTGTTTATCTTAGATCATCCAGTAATTAGGTTTTGAAGCGCGGCGAACAATGGGTCGTCACGGGTAATGGGTTTAAAGTTCCTCATTTATTTCTTGGGATGTTATCAAGTGGATTTTCTCTCCGGCTGGATATCTTTTTTGTCTATCTATCTATCTATCTATCCTGTCTATCCTGTCTATATGGATATCTGTGTATATGTATTTATGTCTGTATATCTGTCTATCGGTCTATTTATCTATCTATCTGTCTATATATCATTCTCTCTCTCTCTCTCTCTTTCTAAAGGGTAATCTCTCTCTCTCTCTCTCTCTCTCTCTCTCTCTCTCTCTCTCTCTATCTCTCTCTCTATCTATCTATCTATCTCTCTATCTTTCTCTCTCTCTAAAGGGCAATGTCATTCCGATGTCGAGCATCATCAACTCACACCAGGTTTGATGACTGACCTGGTTTTAATGGTCATAATAACAGTTCACGTAATAAGAAAACCAAAATGGGATTTCCTTGGGATTTGTAATATAGTTTCTTTTCTTTTTTTTTGTCTTAATTATCAAGAATTCTTTTAAATTTCGATTACAAATAGAAAGAGAGACATTTGTGTTCAGATTTTTGTTTTCGTAAGTCTTAATACGGATAAAACAAACACAAAAAAAAAAAAAAAAAAAAAATAGAAAAAAAAAAAAAATAATAATAAAGATAATCAAATAAATAAACGAGTTTTATTTTTCTAACAAAAGTGCAAAAACAAAATCTCGATTGTTCCATAGTGTTGAAATCAAAATAGAAGCTCTGTCCTTCACAGTCCCGCAAAAAATGGATACTCAAATCAACGTCTATAAAATGGTGTAATTATTTATGGATACTGAAGCCTTATTCAAAAGATTGAAGTCTGAGAAATCAATCAAGGTAATTGAATCATTATGCTTAACAAGGTGATCAGCTGAGGAATACAAGGAGTGCCATGATTCTGTGCAAGAGCTGTTCATTCATTGGCAATGGATATATTTTCTTTCGTTGCAGTTTTTGTGCAAGATTATATGTGTGTGTGGGCGTGTGTGCGTTTGTTTGTGTGTGTTCATGTACAACCCATTCTCTTAAGTACATTAATATTCATATACACATATGTACGTATGTGTGCATATCCCCTGCTCTGTGTACGACACATAAGAGCATGCCTGTGGTATATCTGTGTGAGGATGTACGTGCCTCCTTTGTTATAAATCATCAAATTCTTCTGAAATTACAGTGCGGTCATACTCATGCATTCAAATTCTCCAGCAGCGACCAAAGGAAGAATTGCCATAAAGATTTGTGCTTCCAATGCATCATTATCAACTGGGAGATTTCTAGACATTCTTTGACTATCTTTCGGGGAGATCAGGGAAAAAAAAAATCAATATATATTTTGGGCAATATGATACTTCCCGGATTGCCGATTAGATAAAAGAATATATCATCCTTCTGGTAATTCCACACTCACTCGGAAAATATAATTTGAAATTCTATCTTTATACATGTATGAAATCCAAAGAAGTTGAAAATTTTACATGCATACCAGATACCCTTGAGCCTAAAACAAGTACAATCTCGAAAGCACTGAAGACATACGTAGCAAGGGAATAAATGAAGAGCTTACTATTGGCATCCTGAAAGTGACTTATTACTCTCATAAATAATTATCGACGCTAGACCCAAAATTCAATAGCCAGTGATTGTAT
>BOPN01006120.1:62500-65000 GCA_017312705.2 Penaeus japonicus
CTACCCAACCCACCTACCCACCCAACCAACCCACCTCCAAGATCCTCCTGACGAAGTTCACACGTCTCGCACATTCACACACGTCCCTCCCTCCCTCCCTCCGTCCCTCCCTCCCTCCCTCCCTCCCTCCCTTCGTCCCTCCCTCCCTCCCTCCCTCTCTCCCTCCTTCCCTCCCTCCCTTCGTCCATCCCTCCCTCCCTTCGTCCCTCCCTCCCTCCGTCCCTTCGTCCCTCCGTCCCTCCCTCCCTCCGTCCCTCCCTCCCACCCTCACTCCCTCCCTCCCTCCGTCCCTCCCTCTCCCTCCGTGCTGTTCCTCCGGCTTGTCACTCTCGGCAAACGTCACAGCCTCCTCGGGTCGCTCAGAAAGCACGTTCCTCACACTCGCTGGAGAGGGAAGCTTGGGCGTTGGGTTAACACTGGTGTCTGCGTCTCACGTGTTGAGAGATAATAAATGTGGTGGAATCGGACGGTCGGAAAAGGAGAGGTAATTTGGGTTTGTGTGTGGGGGAGGTGGGGTGTGTGTGTGTGGGGGGGGGGGGATTTTGGGTTAGTTGTTTTATTGTTTTTTGTTGTTTGTGTGTGTTTGTGTGTGTGTGTGTTATTTTTTTTTGGGGGGGGCGTTGGGGGGAGGGGGAGGGAAGGAATTCGACCCGATTATCAAGTTTTGGTTTTCTTTCTTTCTTTTCTATTTTTTTTCTCTCTTTCTTTCCTCCTCTTTTCTGGTGTATTCACGCGTGCACTTATACATCGTTTATAAATATATTTTTGCCTTATCAATAGAGATCCATATTTTTCCCAGGATTTCACTTCGATCATATATATATATATATGTATATATATCCAACCATTAATTTTCCTTCATCCTATAAATTCTTTTCTTTATCTTTTTCTTCGAGAATCACAGAGGAAAAAAAACATAATTATAGAAAAGAACAAAAAAATTACACCTTTGCCTTCACCGGGAGCAGCACACAAGCACACTCAGAACACTTTCAAGACTACTACACTACAACATGCTGTGTGTCCTTTATATACACGGGTTGTAAGAGGAGTCCTACATTGTAATCCCCCTCCCCCCCCCCCCCACCTTCCTCTCTCCCTCCCCTTCTCCCCACCTTCCTCTCCACCTCCCCTTCACCCCGCCTTACCCTCCACCTCCCCTTCCTCCCATCTTCCCCTCCACCTCCCCTTACCCCCACCTTCCGCTCCCCCCCCACCTTCCCTCCCCCTCCCCTTCCTCCCATCTTCTCCTCCCCCTCCCCCTTCCCTTCACCTCCCCCTTCCCCTCTACTTCCCTCCGCCCTCGATCCAAACCTCTCACCCCCCCCACTCACCCTTAAGGAAGAGGGGGGGGAGGGCGTGAGTATCTGGAAGGTTATATGAAGAGGGGAGGGGTCTGGGGGAAGAGGAGGAAGGAGAAGATGAAGATGTGAGCATATTTAAGGGTGAAGGGGATAAAATCCTAGAGGAAGAATGAGGCTGCAGGTAATTATTATTTATTAGAGAGAGAGAGAGAGAGAGGGGAGAGAGAGAGAGAGAGAGAGAGAGAGAGAGAGAGAGAGAGAGAGAGAGAGAGAGAGAGAGAGAGAAAGAGAGAATGAGCAAGAGAGAGAAAGAGAGAGAGAGAGAGAGAGAGTAAGATCAAGAGAGAGAGAGAGAGAGAGAGAGAGAGAGAGAGAGAGAGAGAATGAGCAAGAGAGAGAAAGAAAGAGAGTGAGAGAGAGAGCAATTTCATTATCAAGGACAGGTAGAGAATCAAATATTTCATAAAAAAATAAAAGTAAAAAAATAAAAGGATAACCAGGTGAACAAATGCAATTATTCTTTAGTTCAGACACAAAAAAAAAGAAAAAAAACGAAGAAAAGATTGATCAGAAACCAAAAGTAAAGAGCTTGACACTGATACATTGACAGATGGATATATATAAACATAGAAGAGTGGTCAGCGTACACACAGAAAACGGTGTTATACATACACACACTCACACAAACACACACGGGGGAGAAGAGAAGAGATGAGAAGGGAGAAGGGAAGAGTGTGTGTGAGAAAGAGAAAAGATAGATAGAGAGCGAGAGAGAGAGAAGAGAGAGAGAGAAAGAGAGAGAGAGAGAGAGAGAGAGAGAGAGAGAGAGAGAGAGAGAGAGAGAGAGAGAGAGAGAGAGAGAGAGAGAGAGAGAGAGAAAGATAGAGAAGGAGAGAGAGAGAGAGAGAGAGAGAGAGAGAGAGAGAGAGAGAGAGAGAGAGAGAGAGAGAGAGAGAGAGAGAGAGAGAGAGGGAGAGAGAGAGAGAGAGAGAAAGAGAGAGAGAGAGAGTGAGAGAGAGTGAGTGAGTGAAAGAGAGAGAGAGAGAGAGAGAGAGAGAGAGAGAGAGAGAGAGAGAGAGAGAGAGAGAGAGAAAGAGAAAGAGAGAGAGAGAGAGAGAGAGTGAGTGAGTGAAAGAGAGAGAGTGAGTGAGTGAAAGAGAGAGCGAGAGAGAGAGAGAGAGAGAGAGAGAGAGAGA
>BOPN01006120.1:76134-82688 GCA_017312705.2 Penaeus japonicus
ATGTACATTTCTTCCTTAGAAGACTGATTTTTGCAATTTAGATGTAACAATAAATTTCATAGAAATGTTACAAGAGTATTATGGTATTATGTTCTTCATTCTTGCAACAGACAGAATTATTTTGTTTTGTATTGCTTTTAATTGATATTCAATGATTTCATCTTGAATGTTTGATAAACTTCTAATCCAACATTTACTCACTATCTGCTGTTCATCCATGATAATTTTATTGCTTATGCGTTCGAAAACCCCGGTATTGTGACCGTGCAAAGCTGGAAACGCCCTGGCATGAATGGGTTAAACTATTACATTGAATATTACTGCACAGTATAACTTAACCTTGCAATTTTTTCAATTTCACAGATCGATAACAGAATGAGCTCTCAAGGTCAGTCGAGTGACATCACGTCCTGGCTGAGCAGCCTTCACCTAGCCGGGGCTCAGGAGGAAGACGAACAACCGTCCACTCCCGGGAGTTTTGACAGCTACGATTTTGTAGGGAACCGCATGACCCACTCCGTGAGGACCTCCGAGTGCTCCAGCATCGAAATCGTGCCCAGCCACTTCGATTCCGACAAGGTATGGGAATTCCTATGCAGCATATCCCTTGGTTGAGTTCTTTTTGAATTAAACATCTTTGTTGAAGGTCCAAGCTTTTTAGAGTTCACGCTATCAAAACAAAAAAGGAAAGGAAAGTTTGCATAGGCGCATCATATCTTTTGGAAACTGTTAGTATTGAAGATAATCCTTTTCATTTTTAATTAGAATGTGATATGAATGATTAGTATATGGTCATAAGCTAAATTTTGCATTTAGATCTTGCTTGAGACCAAAGAAATGTTGTGGAGCAACTCAGTGCATTCAAAGGAAAGAAATACAAAATATAGAAACCAGACAAATGAAAATAAGAGTTAAACATTTTTTTTTTTTTTTTATGAGAAGAGATAGTAGTATGAATTTATTGGTTGATGTTATCATTAAAGAAAAGTCTTTTATTTGGATGCTTTTTAATTTTTTTTTATGCAACATTTGATTTTTTGAGTAATAGTTATAGATGAACAACTTTGTTTTTTTTAGTGTATGTAATTGATGTTGGTAAACAACTTGCCATTACTTCTAAACCAGAATACAGATCATAGTTAGAATGTAGATTCAAAGGATGCCACACTGGCTAACTGCAATAGATGCAAATGGCACTGGTCGTCTGCTTTTCCTCATCACAAGTCAATCCCTTGATCACAAAATTTGGTGGTTAACTAACAAGAACACCAGTTATGTTAGAAAAATTGTGCGGTTGTTTAATACATATTTGTGTGCAAGAGAAGTGGGCGTTGTGACTCAGTGATAGTTAGATCTTGTTTTTTTATCTCCATACAAAATTGGCTGTTATTACTTGGTTAATCTGTGGAAGTCATAGTTCAGTATCTTTTCTTTTCAGTGTAGGTACTAATTTATCTTGCCCTTGTAAGGACATCAAAGTTGAGGAACATCTTGTAATACAATTTGTCTTCTTTCAGAATGACCTAAGTCCTCCAAACTCTGTCTGTGAGATCGAAAACTTGCACCAGTTCGTTGGAGAGAAGTCCCGCTGGCTTTGTCAGGACAATTCACCCCCGTCGAAGCTGACCTTGGAGAACATGAAGGTGAAGTCCATTTGCCAGGCCAATGAGGCTTGCTCTACCCTCTCTCAGTGCCTGTTCCAGAACAGCTGTGGAGAATCGGCGCTGGAGAAGGCCCAGCAGTCGGCTGCCTTCAAGGCCCGCATGCGTCGCAAGAGGACCATCTCCAAGACCGGTAGCACTGAGGATGTTTTGGCTCACATGATGGAAATCAGGGCTTCGGAAAATTCCCAGTGGCTTCTGAAGCAAGGGGGAAGTCCAGTGTTTCCCAGACCAGTGAAGCGAGCTATGTATGAGTTGCCGGCGGCCATGTGGCTGAGACAGACCACCCCAGTCCCTAACACAAGAGTGCCAGCAGTGGTCCTAACAACTCACTCGAACATCTGGCTTCTTAGCAAGCTCAAAAGTCAGAAGGAGAAACTAAAGCAGGAGAAAGACGAGTCCGAAATAGAGAAAGACGAAGACGAGAAGGAGAGTAGAATCACCACGAAAGACCTGGCCAATGCCCTGGAGAAGGTGAGCATGAGCTCTGAGACGCCCAGCTTATCGGTAGGGAGGCTGACCCCCGCCTCAGATGCGCAGTCTTGGCTCTTCCCAAAGAAATTTGGCCATACTATACAAGCACCAGATAACAAGCTGGTCGAAATGGGGTATGAGAATAAGAACCGCTGGTTAGTTTATTCTTCTATGAAAAATTCAACGTTAAATACTGGAAGCAAGTTACCCTCCCCGCTTCCAGAACCTGTGTTGGACGTCGCTCAAACCGGCATAAATAACTGGTTGATGAAGAGATTATAATTTTTAGAAGAATTATTAAGGTTTTAACTAGTCTGCTGATATTCACGTACCAGCCTCTGGTTAAAAAGAAGTTAGGAATCCAATGCTAGAAGAAAATATATATATTGGAATTATATATTCATATTAGAGATATGTCTATAATTTTTATTACTGCTTTAGCTTATGTTGATCATTTCCCCATAGTGAAAAATTTCTTCAGTTTACTTGGAAGAGAAGAAGAAAAAAAAAAGTGCAGAAACATCCAGAATTGGTCATTTGTGAACTTCTGTTGCTTAGGAGTGACTGTATTTAAGGCGTAAAGGGAACAAGTTCTGTTAGCATTTACAGGAAAAGATGTCGCACGTATTTTATGTATATTTGTTCATATACACTTAAAAACGCTGTTCGCATTATATTCTCTGTCTCGCCTTTTGTACCAGGTGAATTTTATTTTACGATTAATGTTTTTTCTTTTCTTTGGAATGCCTGGAAGTTTTTACAGTAGTAGGATATTTACATGAATGCATTCATGTTGACAAATATTGAAAAATGAAGATCACTCTTCAAATAAGATGTTTAATTTTGTTTTGCTATGATGTGATAAAGCCTATTTAACTTGGCTAACTGTACAATGACTTAGGTTTTAGAGTTTTTGATAACTTTACAAATCATTTTCCCAAAGGATTGATAAGAAATTTTAATTCTGGTTTACGGATTTCTACATTCTGTAAAAGAGCCAGCATTTTATTAGTAAGCATTTCTTTTATCTGCGTAAACTGATTTATCTAAAGTAGATTATTTCATATTGTCAAATTGTGGTAAAGAGATAGAAATATAATGTGGCAAGCCTCTATCACACTCATACATGTACACGCACAGTTGTACACACATATATGCACATGTGCACATATCTATATTTTCTTTCAACTAGGCAAAAGAATTTTTTTTGGTGTAATCTCAGGGTGGTGTAGACAAAAGCATTTTCGTGCTGCAGGGTAAGGTATCTGGTGTTCAAAATGGCACATTTACTTACCCCTTGGATGCCAGTAATTGTGAAAACGGGGAATCGGATTGTCAAAATTGTTACGTATTTATAGGGAATTTTTTTGGCGGGAAGAACAAAGCAGTGCCAACGCCCGCAAGATTGACTGGATGCGAAGTTCATCAGCCATGCGTGTGGAGTACGTGGAGGCATGCTGCTTTTTATGAGATGTTCGTTATTAAAGGAATGGCATTATGCAGATAAGGCCAGTGTGCCTTTTTGTGTTTTGCTTATTATACTCAAAATAGAAAAACAATTTTAGGTACTTTTCAATTTTTTTTTTTTTTTTCTTTTAGGTTTTAAAGTTTTTTGGAAGTTGCTTACTGTGATGCCAAAAGAAGAAGAAGAAAAAAAAAGTTCAATGTCAAAGCTGCTATTTCCAGATGCAATTATTCACAGCAACGTAGTCCATATTTCATTCCATAGTCATAAATCTCTCTCAATAGTGCAAGCTAATCACGTTGGTTGTAGGACGTGGAAATTGTGATGTATGTTTCACGGTCCTTACAGCTGGTGATACTGCTGGAGAATATTTTTATTTCGTATATGGCATGCAGTGAAAACGTGTATCTGAAGCATTAGAGTAAGCATTACGACACACAGTGCTTTGTGCGCCCATAGTCGGACTTTTCGAAATTGCAAGTGGAAATTGGACATCTGAAGTTCTGAATATTGTAGATTGAAGCTTTAAACCAATAAAATCTTGTGCAATTACAGTGACTTGTGAGTTTCCAAGTTTATTTACCCTGAAAATCATCTTTCTGTTGCAAAATATTAGTTTCCATCTGCGACTAAGTTGACACATGAAAGTATAATTTTATCTGCTACTTCACTTTTAGAATATATATATATATATACCATGAGTAACATTTCTTCTAATTGCACAGCAGATAATTTTAGGTAATGTCTAATAACAACTTTCTTAACTGGAAGAGATTCCTCTCAACTTTTTTTTTTCATTTATTTATGTCACAGATAATGACGGCAACTGTTAATTAGTGAGCTTTCACATAATTATATCCTCTTGAGAATATACAAAATTTAGGAATGTAAAAAAACATTTGTATTTATGATCTTATCATCATAATCATCTTATTGTTATTAATCATGATTATCCTCCAAGATTCATTATTATCACTATCAGCATCACTATCATTGTCATTTATCACCACCACCACAATTATTATTTGGCTAATGACCATAACGCGGCAGATTATCTTCAATAACAAGAAAAAGTCACTATCAGTATCATTAATCATTATCATCATCATGACTCATCATTAATATTATCATCACTAATCATAAACATTATCATCACTAATTGTTAATATCATCACTAATTGTTAATATCATCACTAATTGTTAACATCATCACTAATTGTTAGCATCACTAATTAACATCACTACTCATTAACCTCACCATCATAAACATTAACCCCCCCCCCCCCTCATCACTATCACGACGGATATTCTCAGAACAAAACAACTCAAAACTAAACCTACTTAATCTATAGTGAGCTTTTCTGCAATTCTATCAACGAGATACAGTAATCTGCCATCTATTACCATTACTTGCAACATTTAGAAATTATGCAATGATAATCAAATTATGTAATGATATCCAAATTATGTAATGTAACCAAATTATACGATGATAACCAAATTATGCAATGGTAGCCAAATTGTGCAATATAACCAAACTATGCAATGATAACCAAATTATGCAATGATAACCATATTGTGCAATTAACCAAACTATGCAATGATAACCAAATTATGCAATGATAACCAAATTGTGCAATATAACCAAACTATGCAATGATAACCAAATTATGCAATGATAACCAAATTATGCAATGATAACCAAATTATACGATGATGACCAAATTATGCAATGATAACCAAACTAATTCCTACTTGAAATTACAAGCAAGGTTCAACCTATGCATAAAATCTTTAGAAGTGGAAGTAGATTTGGGGGAAATGTATTCATTTTGTAGTTATTAACTTTTTATAGTGAGTGCCTCATATTTTTCTTTTTTTTCCTCTATAGTTTTAGGGTGTTCCTCATGTTGTTTCTTTTCCTCGTTATTTTAATTCTGTGTATCATACTTGTACACTTCATATATTCCCAATTTATTTTTATTTTTTTTACATAGTGCGTTCCTCATAGTTTTATTTTTACTCAATACGAATAGTGTGTCTACTTTCTCATTGTTTTTTTTTTTTTTTTTTTTTTTTTTTTTTTTTTTTTTTTTTTTTTTTTTTTTTTTTTTTTTTTTTTTTTTTTTTCTTTTTTTTTTTTTTTTTTTTTTTTTTTTTTTTTAGTAGACTGCAATTTTCATACTATTTATTGTATTTGGTTCTCATCCTCATACAACTCATAACACTATAATAAACAGATATAGCCATGTTAGACCAGAAAGTCATGAGTTCACAAGCACTAATTATGCTTAAACTATGAGGCATGAAATAAAAATAATTACTCAGTATGTTGCTTAAAGATCCAGATTTACTAACTTCTGATTGAGGCAGAGAACATACTTAATTAACAGGTGAGTGATGACAAATAGACCTTGACAGGTGAGTGATGACAAATGGATATCATCATCAACCTGTCAGTCATTAAATGTTGATCATCATTTACCTGCTGGTCGTATATTCACCTCGATTTAAAAAACTAAAACGAGTATATGAACCTTTCAGTGATAGTAGTGAGATATTAAAAGAGAGAATAATTATCTCAGATGGGTCACTTCCCTCAGATAACGCTTTACAGGTAAACTTGCGCGGCATTATGAAATCTAATTAATATATCTTAATAAAGGACAAATCTTGGAGGAAATGGAATTCGTAGGTGCTAGAGATCATAACAGAAAAGCTTATAATATCTTTTATTTACGAGAAGCAACGAGGGCTAGAGTAGGGGTGGCCAGCCGTTTGATCACATGGCTTAACAGCCTTATTAAATTACAGGGTCATTAGTGTTGTAAGTGTGTAATTTTATCATGTATCCAGATGGTTTTCTCTCTTTCTCTCTGTCTCTCTCTCTCTCTCTCTCTCTCTCTCTCTCTCTCTCTCTCTCTCTCTCTCTCTCCCTCTCCCCTTCTTTACTT
>BOPN01006121.1:0-2500 GCA_017312705.2 Penaeus japonicus
TATATATATATTTATGTGCGTGTGTGTGTGTGTGTGTGTATTTGTGTGAGTGTGTGCACATATATGTGTATATACATATACATACACATACACACTCATATTAGAGAAATAAGAACGAATAATCAGACAGAAAGATCGACAACGGCACTGACACGAGTGCAACAAGCATATTACCTTTGGGAATAGTTTGAAGTGTTGTCTGACGCTTTAGTCTTATGTCCGACGAAATGTCACAGATTGCCCTTGCCAGCTGACTCATGTTCCTGCCTCCCATCCCCACATCTCTACGTCGCTGACATACCTTATCTGAGTTCGTTAAGCGCTGACAGCTTGGAAATGCTTGTTCGCACCTGCTGTTACGGACTTGTGTAAATTGCATTGATGTTGTTGTTACAGTTGTTTCGTAGTTCCCTTCTCATTATCTCTCTAAGATACACATATGCTTCTCTTCTTAATAATTTTCTTTCTTCCATTTTTTTTTTCTTTTCATTCACTTTCTCTTCTAACACTTTCCCTCTCCTTTCAGGCCTTGTTTCTACCTTTGCGCTTCCTCCTTTCTCCTACACTTTCTGTTGTCTGCCTAGTATCGTCCCGAGGGAAATTTCCGGTAATGGCGCCCAATTTCCCCTAAGTTTGAGACTGAAATATTCCGCGAAGCACACTGGGATCCTGCTCGCGCTTGCGGCGGTGAGTAGGGCGAGACATTAGTTGTATTCACGAAGACACGAGATTTGCTCGTTCTCTCTCTCTCTCGTCAATACCGAGATCCTCGTCAGCATGTACGTACAGCATATTGATTTAATTTATGTGACTTATACGAAGTAGTTTTCTTCATAAAAGCTTTCCTAATAATATAACTGGTTAAGCAATGATAGATCATTTAATATTTTACTCACACACAGTTGCATTCACGATATATATGTATATGTAGTGTCCAGAGACACTTAGCAACTTCAAACACTTTGCTCACATGAGTACCAAATAAGAATTATGAATGTGATCGGTTATTGGTAAGACCAATATGTGTGTGTGTGTGTGTGTGTATACAGCGGTGATCAGGATCGTGATCAGGAGCAGTGGGTGCTAAAAATATCCGGTTAGACCCAGGCCGCCTAAAGATGATGAATTTATGCACATACAATGTAAGGACTCTATGAACAGAATCTGATCTTTTGACACTGCTTGAGGAACTTTCATTTATTAAATGGGATATTGTAGGACTTTCTGAAGTTAGAAGACTAAACAAAGAACAGAAATTACTAAATGATGGTCACTTACTATATTTGAGAAGTAAACCCCTGGATAGTAAACAAGAACTAGTAGTAGGTTTCTTAGTTCAAAAGCGTCTCCAAAAGAATATTAGGGAATTCTACAGTGTGAGCGAAAGAGTAGTTTCTGTAATACTGAAATTAAACAACAGATATAATCTAAAAATTATCTAAGTATACGCTCCTACCGGCAGTCATAGTGATGAGGAGATAGAGAGCTTCTACGAAGATGTGTAAGCAGCTACCGATAGAGCAAAAACCCATTTTATCGTGATTATGGGGGATTTTAATGCCAAGATAGGAATAAGGGAAGATGGAGAAACCTCAGTTGGGAAACCGAGGCACCAGAAATGAGAGAGGGCAAAGGCTTATAGAATTCGCTGAAGCTCGATCTCTTAAAATTATGAATACATTCTTCGAAAAGAGACCCGGGAGGAAATGGACATGGAAATTACTATCAGGCATTAAAAACGAAATTGACTTCATTATCACCAATTGGCGCGGCATTGTACAAGACGTAACTGTTATCAATAAAGTAAATGTCGGTAGCGACCATAGACTGGTCAGAAGTAGATTAAAATTACAGCTAAGAAAGGAACGAAATAAACTCATACAGAAGCCTCTCGTTAATCTAATTAACTTTAAGAATAGGGCGACGGAATTCAGTATTAACATCCGAAACAGATACTTAGCTCTCGAAGATCTTGACATAGACTAAATGAACGACCAATTCAGCGAGATATTAAAGGAAGCCGCACTTGAAATAGGGGGTAAAGACGAAAAAGAAATGTTCAGTAAGCTTTCGGTAGAGACAAAAAAGCTTATGAAACAGCGTAGGGACATGAAAATAACATCAATCAGAGACAAGATAGAATCAGCAGAGCTGACTAAGATGATGAACAAGAAGAAGAAAAAGGATGTACGCAAATTTAATATGCGAAAAAATAAATGAAGCTCTGCTTGCCGGCACCAGCCTTAAAGCAACAAAGAGGAGGCTCGGAATAGGGAAAAAACAAATGTATGCAGTAAAGATACCCAATGGACAGATGACATACAATAAAAATGAAATTATCGCGACTTATACAACTCAAACGACCAACCAGGTACAGAGACAAACACATCAATTGGAGACGTTCCAAACATTACGGTAGAGGAAGTAAATAGGGAACTAAAAGGCATGAAAAGAGGAAAAACACCAGGTGAAGACGGCATTACACTAGTGTAGATCCTAT
>BOPN01006121.1:22500-25000 GCA_017312705.2 Penaeus japonicus
TATCCATATTAGCTCATTATTTTCTTTATACTCAGTGTGATAGAAGTATTGCTGTTTTATGGGAGGACAAAAGGCAACTATATTTTTTTCGTATTTTTGTGCTGTCATGAACGAATACGAAACATATAACCACCTACAATAAAGATAAATAGAAGAGGTAAGGAAGAGGAATGAAACCTGTGCTTGTGACTGTGAGTGCCACAGTGAAAGGCATCCATATTGGCACAGGAGTACATTTTAGACACTGGGTATGGATTGAGTCATCTTCCTCTTCCCGTTCTGACTGCACATCCTTCATCGGCGGTAGTTTTGAGCAAGGGTTCATCAACTTACTGTGTGCCATCGCTCTATACAGACAGTGCTTGCTAGAGACCGTGGATGGGTGCCATTCAAGGCTCTCTCTCCTGCTGGTGCTAGGAAAAAGTGGTGCCATCTAGGTTTTGGACGTTAAGCTAGCACGGTATTACGGTAATTATAGTAATTATGACTGCAGTAGCCATCATCACTCATTCCTTTTTCATAGCACAATAAAATAGCATAGTATTCCAAAATCCCCGAACGCCATGTACGTCATGACGCCCGTCGTCAGGCCAAAGCTCCTACGTCATGTATGTCATGACACCCGTACGCAGTGGGTTAACGTGGGGCAGGGGTTATATATCCTCTTACCACCCCTGCGGCTACTCCCTCAGTGCACAGCTTTCCCTTGTTGGACTCTGTAGTGGGTGGGGAAGTGGGAGGATGAATTGAACCACTCTTACATGGCAAATCTCTAAAAAATCTCTGACTAACACACCTGTTGATGACCCCAGAATGAAATTGACCAAGGCTGTCACCTTGGAGCCTTTCAAGGCCAGTGACAAAAATAAGAAAATAGGTAAGGCTCTGGTGTTGGTTCAGAGAAAACCTACTCAAGAACCTAGGGCTGGATCTTCCAAAGCAGCCCCTGGCTCAGACAAGTCCCTGGTATCGGTTCAGATGACGAGTCAATTTAAGATAGGACCCTCCAACCCCGCCGGCCCCACTTTGGAGAAATGTCAACAAACGGCCTCGGCCAGCTATGGACTCGGTTCCCCTAAACTGGAGGGATTCGACAATGCCTACCAGATGGTACAGGCTCTGAAGACTCAGAGACAGTGCCGTCTGACAATTAGAATTGCCAGAGACATAGGTATAATAATCGTACCAATGGATCAAACCACACTCACCTTCATCAAGGAGACAGACAAGCCCCTGGATGGGGGGAAGGTGAGCTTGTTGGCTTCGATTCCCTAAGACAGTAAAAAAGAGGTGGTGCTTTTTGGTTTTCCTTTGGTGTATGATCTTGAGGTTATAACCACTCATCCCAAGGTGGTGGGGGCATCAAACTCTCCATAGGTAAGCACCCAACCAGGCAAGCCTTGGTCACTTTGAAGAGAGCTCTAGTTGTGAGAATTATATATTATGCTTATATAAGATATTAATTACAGCAATAGATCCATATACAAATATATGAATTTTCGCACTGTTAACCAGCGAGACAATCGCTGGGTCAGGTTAGATCAACTCACACATAAGTGGGTTTCCCAAGGACCTAGGCCCTTAAAACGAGCTTAATTCCTCGACTGCCACGCCCCATACATTACAGACTGCCTTTCTGCATTACCACCGTGGGACGTCGGATACAAACCCCTTCCATATAAGCAGGATGTTTGGAACATACCGACATACCGTTGACACCTGATTTCCCCGCCTGTTCATACGTGTTGTGATATTGTTTATTACTGTGATCATTGTGCTGTAGTGACTATTTCTATTGTGCACCATAACGTCAGTCTATCTGCGTTATGGAATAAACCTGTAATGTTCAAACCCTGTGTCTGGCATCACTACCTATTTTGTGGTGGGTTGTTAGTTACGACAGACTAAGACAACCCTCACACTAGTTGTATCCATGAAACTTGGCAATCATTTCTTATGCAGATAATCTTGCAATTATCTCTGCAGGGAGAAGAAATGAGAACATATTAAAAAGGCCCAGCATTGTCTGGACCTAATGTCTGAGGAATGTCACAGAGTCGGGCTTAAGATCTCAGCAGCCAAACTGAAGGCAATGGCGCTGAAACACGATGTCCATGGCCAAAGGCTGCGAGTCCAAGGGCTAGAGCTAGAGTGGGTTCACATCTACCAATACTTGGGATAGGGGTTGATGAGAATCACACCTTCCACTCTGAGATTAAATATCTCTGAAATCAGGCAAAGGGAAGACTGTCGTGAGAGCTCTGTCAGGGCGGCGTTTAGGGGCTGGGCACTGTGTACTAAGAATTTTCTATTGGCATGCTGTCTATCCCATTGTTGACTATGCCTCTCTTGCCCTGATCACAGTCAAGCCTGGACTCAGAAAAGGGCTTGATATCATGCAAAACGAGGCTGCCAGGATTATTCTGGGTGCCCCATGGGTGGACTAAGATTACTTAGCTCCTCCTGGAGGATCAATCAAATGGCAGCCTAGTTTCTTGCC
>BOPN01006121.1:62500-65000 GCA_017312705.2 Penaeus japonicus
CCAGTCACGAAAACGGCCCTTAATTCCCGGAAGGGGAAGGAGCCCCCTGGTCCCAGTGGTGATCAAGATCATTCTGGAGCAGAGGGTGCTAAAAATATTTGGTTAGACCCATTGCCGTAAGATAATGAATTTGTGCACATACAATGTAAGGACTCTGCGAACAGAATCTGATCTTTTGACACTGCTTGAGGAACTTTCATTTATCAAATGGGATATTGTAGGACTTTCTGAATTTAGAAGACTAGGTGAAGAACAGAAATTACTAAAGAGGGTCACTTACTATATTGGAGAGGTAAACTCCTGGATAGCAAACAAGAACTAGGAGTAGGTTTCTTATTTCACAAGCACCTCGAAAAGAATATTAGGGATTCTAAGAAGTCATAAAAAGAGTAGTTTCTGTAATAATAAAACTAAACAATAGATATAACCTAAAATTTATCCAAGTATACACTCCTACTGGCAGTCATAGTAATGAGGAGATAGAAAGCTTCTACGAAGATGTGCAAGCAGCTACCGATAGAGATAAAAAACATTTTACCATGATTATGGGGGTTACAAGATAGGAATAAGGGAAGATGGAGAAACCACGGTTGGGAAACATGGAATAGGCATCAGAAATGAGAGAGGGCAAAGGCTAATAGAATTTGCTGAAGCTCGATCCCTAGGAATTATGAGTACTTCGTAAAGAGACTGGGAGGAAATGGACTGAGAGAGCTAGAAGTGTAATGAAAGCCTATTGGGAAAAAAAAGAGAGCCGCCGGTGTGGCAACACCGGCTGCTGGTGGATCAGCTGTTGGTGGAGAGGAGACGGCTGCTGCCCATCGACTCAAATTGTTATCTGGCAACACAGTGTTGAAAAGGCGCCAGTGACGATAATGCCCTGGTGGTGATTTCTGTTGGGAGTCTCAAGAACTTTTGAGTGGAAACAATTGTGATATCTGTGGTGAGCAGGCACAGACAGATATCAAGAGGAAATATTTTGACTGCGAAGTGAAAGTGAAGTGTACGATGTGTGACTTAGTGTTGTTTCTTGAGCAGTAAGCCACGGAAGAAGGCAAAGATTGGAAACTTTTCCGAAGCTAACAGTGTGTTGGTGTTCCATAGCATCAGCAATGACTAGCTGGCTTCTCCAGGCTTTCAGCTCTCTTTTAGAACAACGGATATGCTGCAGTCTGTGTTCATGAACTATCCCACTGCCTTCTATTGTCCCATGGATAACTTCAAAAGGAACAACAAAACGCTGTTAAAACTGTGAGGGAAGTGCACACCGCTATGGATACTACAGTGGTTCAAAATGCTGATAAAATAGACGTGGGTGTTGGTTATGATGGCACTTGGATGACTCGTGGCCATAAATCACACATTCAAGCAGGATTTGTCATAGAAATGACGACAGGATTTGTGTTGGATTTCGATATAATTAGCAATTATTGCAAATCCTGCTCAACAAATAAGAAGAGGAAAACCAAAGAGAGTTTTGAAGCCTGGCGAAAACCAGTGCATGCAGGTAAGTATCAGGCCAACTTTGATGGCTTGTCTGGGAGAATGGAGGCAGAGTGTGCTGTGCGACTGTGGGGGCGCTCCGAGGACATTGGCTTCTGCTACAGGACATTCCTAAGTGATGGTGATTCTAGTGCTTACTTATCTGTCACCAAAATGAATGATGGAGAAGGCCCCTACAATGTAAAAGTTGTAAAAGAAGAGTGTGTGAACCACGTGAACAGCAAAGGAGGGACACGCCTTCGGAAACTGAAAGAAGAGCTGAAAGAAGAAACAGTCACCAAGACGGGAAAAGTGATCAAGAGAAGTGCTGTCAGTGACAAGCACCAACTTACAGATAAACAAATAGACGCTCTCCAGCGCTATTACAGAAAGGCTATCAAGGACAGCGTGGGAAGAGGTGAGCTCGGACAATGAAACTAAAGTCATGTCTGGATTCTGGTCATATCCAGAGATGGAGAAGGCTGCAACCACCATCATATCCACTGTGGTGCATATTCAAGCAAGCAGTGGTCAACAACGAACCAATACCCTCACACAACATTATGAAGAACTACCTGAGGCTGGATAAGAAGTATGAAGATCGTGTGTGAGGCAGTCTTCTTCGACTTGTCAACCACGCCCTGCTTGAACGCTGCTGCTTGAAAGTACATACACAAAATAGAAATTAAAGCCTTTACTCCAATCTGTGGGTCCAGGAAGAAAGCAAAGTTTGCAGGCCTAAAAAAAGTGCGATTTAGGCCCAGCTCACAGTACTGGAGCACAACATCGGGCACGAGCATCAGATTTATTGCCATAGTAGGTTTTCCATCAACCACACAGGCAGCAACAAGAAAGAAAATGGATAAAGCCAAAATTTCTCCACGGCAGTCAGCTAAGAAGAGATATACCAGAAAAGGCCTGTTGTTTGCAAACCATTTGGGCCAGGTGGCTTTGACAGCTAGCCTCCCATAAGCCTAACCTGCAACATAGAGTCCCCCCTCTGAGGGACTATTTTTGT
>BOPN01006121.1:70000-75000 GCA_017312705.2 Penaeus japonicus
ATGAGCCATGCCTTCAATTGATGACTCAGTTCGAGTCCCGGTCATGGAGGTAAAATTTGGCTTCTTATATTAACTCTTTTCGTGACGCGAGAGTATATATGCCGTCAAACTTTTTGCGTCGGTAAACTGTTCTGTGATTATATATGCCGTAATAACTTCTATGCCATATTATGCAGTTATGGTATGCTATAAGCTTGCTGCAATGGTATAGCGACAAAGACAATGCTGCATTCTAATGTGCAAGACCTGTCACATGATCTAACTTTGATTTGTTATTGAGATATTTAGTAAAATCTGCGCAACAAACGCTGTACAACCACTCCTTAGTCTCAGCCTTCAGGCCTCTACTCCGCTTACTTATCTGGGTCAGTCAAATTCATACACGTGATAATCGCCTCAGGTCTGTAATCTACCGACAAAAGATGCCGTATATATGTATATATATATATATATATATATATCTATATATATATATATCTATATATATATATACAAATATATATATATATACACATATATATATATATATATATATGTATGTATGTATACACAAAGACACGTATACACATACACACACACACACACGCATACACACACACACACATATATGTATACATATATATATATATATATATGTGTGTGTGTGTGTGTGTGTCCCCCGCAATAAGGAACCGCCTTGTCGTGGCGCGGGGGCTTGAACTCCTTCCTCGGAAGAGCCTGTTCTAGAATTGGCCAGTCTCTCCTCCCTGGAGGTGGCCTTCTAGCGGTGTTGATTCTCCGAGGAAGGACGACTAAGCCGCCCGGTAAGCTGATCTAGGATCACACTTCTGGTCCTCCCCAGGGGGCACTCACCCGCCCACGTGTTTGCCGTGCGTGCGCCCCTGTGCGCTGGGAGACGGGAGTCCTGGAGGTTGAGCGAGGCCGTGTATGAGCACGCTTCTGCGGCTAGCAACACACCTCTTTGGTCCTCTATTCCAGCAAGACGGTTGGCCTGATCTGGCTCAATTAGGTCATTTTGAGCTAGGCTAGGGTCAAGCAGCTCCTGTCTTGCAGGCAATCGCATGTATTTCATGAATGCCATCAATGCGCAGGTTATGATATCCTCCCACCACTCCTGTGGCTTCTGAGCATGGTCTCAGTGCACAGCTTCCCCTTGTTGGACCCCGTGGTGGGCAAGGGAGGATGAACTGAACACTATATATATGGCAACTTTTCTAAAAACCCTGACTGACCCCCACGTTGACGAACCTGGAACGAAGATGACCAAGGCTGTCACCTTGGAACCTTTAAAGGTCCTTGGTGACAAAAGTAAAAAGTTGGGAAAGCGCTTGGCGTCGGTTCAGGAGAGCTCACCAAGAGCCTCGGGCTGGACCCTCCAAACCAGCCCTTGGCACTGACAAGTCTCTGGCGTCGGCTCAGAAGATGAGTCAAGCTAAAAATGGAAGCCAGACAGGACCCTCCAACCCTGCTGGCCCCACTGCCAAAATTCCGGCGTCGGTTCGGAAGGCAGGTATTAAGGTTCGGTCGGCTAAGACTCGGAGTGGCGAGCTAGCCCCGAGTCGGTTCCTCCAGTAGGGTCTCTGAAACCGGAAGGATTCGACAACGCTTATCAGATGGTACGGGCTCTGGAAACCCAGAGACAGTGCCGTCTGACGATTAGAATTGCCAAAGACAAAGGCATGATAATCATCCCTAAGGACCAGTCCACTCTCACCTTCCTCCAGGAGACTGACAAGCTCCAGGACGGACGGAAGGTGAGTTTGAAGGGCCCTGACTTCTGATGAGAGGAAGTCCAAGCTGGTGCTTCTTGGCTTCCTCAGATGCGACCTTGAGGTCATCGCCCATCTCAAGGTGGTGGAGCCTTCCCGACTTTCCAAAGGGAAGCACCCAACCAGGCAAGTCCTGGTCACCTTGAAGGGAGCCCCAGTTGCGTCCTTGGACCTTGGTAATTGGGGCTCCTACAACCTCAGGACGTATGTCCCTGATCCACTCCGTTGCTTCACGTGTCAGAAGTACGGACACCACCAGGCCACTTGCTCTGCAAAGCCGAAGTGTGGTGTCTGTAGTCAGGCACACAATAGGAGGTGTGCCTCAAAGCACACAGCAGGGCAAGGACACTACTGCCAAGTGCTTACCGCCACAAAGCACCATGCCTGGAGCCTCGACGTTCCGTCAGGAAGGAAGAGGCTCTACGGCGACAAGAGGTCGTTGCAAAACGACCGGATTCTTGTTCCTGCTCCTCCAGGCATGTCTGGGGGCAGAACAAAGGGGTAAGGGCTCCCCCCCCCTCCTAAGAGGAAGGAAGCACCGCCCAAAACAAAACCACCACCGGACACCTCCAACACAAAGGAGTTTCCGGCCCTGGTGGGTGTTCCAAGACGGAAACAGACCCGGAAGGGGTCTGGGAACACACCAAAGGCCAACCCAAGAGCGGAGAGTCAAACTCTGTTTACGGAGAAATTTGACGCTCCTGCTGACGGCAGCTGTCACAGCAGTTGCGTCAGCATTGGGACGGACCAGTGAAGAGACGGAGAAGGCGGTCGAGGTCGCCGTCACGGCAATGACCCAGACTGTCGCTGCCCTGAAGGAAAGGGATGTAAGGCCCAAGGCCTCTACACCCAATTCAACTCAGGGCGAGACTCCTCTCCCCACAAACCCCCAGGGCGAGACTTGCTCTCACCCAACCCGCGGCCAAGACCACACTGGCAGAGCCTGAACCCAAACCCCAAAGGGCGAGGAAGCCACGACCATCCAGAGTGAAGGTCAAGGCGACCAGGGCCCACCCCAGGAGACCCAGCCCTTCTAATGGCTCGACCCGTCGACAGTGACGAGTCCAGTGAGGAAATCACGATCAGTGAGGAACTCACCAAGGAGTTGTCAGACTCCGAAATGTCTGACGTTACCCACACTGGGGCGTCAGACATCGAGACCGATTATGTCGACGTCATTGACGACGGAGACTTAATGGACTCAGATTAGCACAATGGCTCCTAATCTAAGAATACTGCAGTGGAATATCAACAGCTTTTCCCGGAGGAATTTTCCACGCGATCGTGCGATCTCGGAACATTGACATTGTCATGCTCCAGGAGACTTACCAGAGACATCTTCTTCTCAGGATATCCCTTTGTTGCCCTCTAATGAAGGCACCAGAGGTTTGATTACCCTCGTGAAGTCGAATATTCCCTGCTCCCTGATTGCCGATCCTGTGCAGTGTGAGAAGGTGTTGAACTCCTAGCAGCGAAAGATCCATATGGCTGGGGTCCCCCGCTGTACAATGTGTACAGCAGGCCAACCTGTAGGAGCTTAGATATTAGTGAAGTCTGTGCTGCTGCGGCACACGAGCCTAATTTAGGGGAGACTTTCCGTCTACACCCCATCCTGGCTCCCACGCGGAACCGGATGCGGCAGGCTATCGACATGTTTCGCGTGCTTGTCATGCCCCGAGATTGCTCTCCTCAACAACCAGGAGCCTACACCACGTTGGCGGGGGTCCTTGACCTTACCTTTATCACTGCGGCCCTGGTCGAGAGGATTCTGCTGGTCTGTGGACAACACTGCCACGAGCGATCACTATGTAGTCACCACCATCTTGGATGCTGGCTCACAGCCCTCAGCCCAGCACAATCCTCACGGGAAGTGGACAGGGCCAACTGGAAAGCTTTCCAGGAGGCCCTGGCCAGGTGCCTCAGGAACGGACTCTCACATAATGATAATGTGGATACACTTGAGGCAAGACTAGCTAATGCCATAGACGAGGCAGCCTCAGAGACCATTCCCAAAACTTGTCTGCAAGTCCAGGTGTTTTAAAGACGCCTGGTACTAACATGAGGTTATGGGCCAACCAGAACCAATATGTGCAGACACTTCCGCAGACAGAGAACCCCTGAGAACCATGCTCTTTGAGAGAGCTCTCAGGGATGCTCAGGAAACTGCGAGAGGGTGAAAGGAAAAGTGGCTGGAGTGGTGGAGCCCTTGGCCACCAAACCTCCCTTTACAGAGCTGTGTGGAACCGCATCAGACGGCCATCGCTCAGCCCCCAGAATGACCCACCATAACCTTATATGGTCGGAGGCGGAGAGACTAGCACTCGAGTTCTCTGCCAGAACAAGTAGCGTCGGCCTACCAGCAGAGTTGAGGGCATGCCAAGAGGAATTGCTTTCAGGCAGGCATGCCCTCATCAGAGAAAAGGCGGTCGAGCCTGATGACGCAGATGCCATGTTCTCTCCTTCTCTGAGGGAACTAAGGCGAACATAGCAGACCAGTTCGCTGTCAGCCTGCTGTGATGTGGGATCTCCTACCCCATCATTTCCCACCTAGGACTTGAAGGTGAGCTGCACTTGCATCTTATCAACAGGTCCTGGGAGACTTCCTCACTACCACAGTGCTGGAAGAGGGCTGACATAGTTCCCATCCCTAAACCAAAGGAGCCGTGACGGTAACACCCCATCTCTCTATTCAGCTGTCTGGGAAAGATAGCAGTGAGAATGGTACTGAACCGGCTCCAATGGAAGTTGGGACCTCCACATGAACACCTACATGGGTTCACAAAGAGCACTGCTCACAGTATAGCCACTTTACTGAGCACTGTCAGCATCACCAGATTTGTCATTGTTTTCGGAGAAGGCCTTTTGAACTGGCGAGAGCCCACTTGCCATTCAAGGAGGTCCTGATCCGCAAAGGAATCAAGGGCAGACTGCTTGCCTGGATTGGTGACTACTTTCGGGACAGAACTGCCAGAGTTCCAAGGTCACCTTTCCAGGCATCTACCCCTGGAGAATGGCACTCCACAAGGGGGGTCCTCAGCCCGGCCATTTAACACCCTCATGTTAAGCATCCTCAAGATTCCACCTTCAGCGGGGTGCAAGATCATCTCATGCAGATGATCTGGCAATTATCTCTGTTGGGAGGAAGAATGAGAATTTAACTGCAGGACCCAGCGTTGTCTGATCTAATGTCTGAGGAATGCCGCAGTCGATGCAGATCTCAGCAGCCAAATT
>BOPN01006122.1:0-12500 GCA_017312705.2 Penaeus japonicus
AAGAAAGAGAGAGAGAGAGAGAGAGAGAGAGAGAGAGAGAGAGAGAGAGAGAGAGAGAGAGAGAGAGAGAAAGAAAGTGTTCATATTAGATAAAGGCTCTTTCAATTAAAAATATGTTTTCGCTGCAAACCTTCTAACTTTTCATGAAATGTCACAAAAGAAGAATAAAAAATCAAATCAGTTCAAATCAAGCACAAATGCAACTATCAAATAAATAAAACAATAAGATAATAATAGATTAAAAAATAAAACGAAAAAGTAGATAAAAAAGAAACGAGCATCAGAGCATGAACGTTAGACTGAAAGATCGAGTGAATCTCGCGGTGAGATGAACCCGATCCCGCGATGACCGACTGATGACTGTCTCTCCGCAGTATCTGGCCTGCCTCTCCACCAGCTCCTCCAAAGACAAGCTGGCCTTCGACGTGGGTCTTCAGGAACACTCCAAGGGTGAGTTCTCGAGGATGTGAAGGAGGTGTCGCTGTCTCGGTGGTATTTGTTGTTGGTTTTCGTAGTTGGCCCTGATGCCTGAAGGACTTTTGTCTTATTGGTGATAGTTGAGTGCACTCACAGATGCACTCAATTCCCCGCCGCCCCCCCCCCCCTGATACCCACACAGACACAATTCGTATTTCATTTATTTATCTACCCGCATATTTTATTTTCGGCAAAACGCACACTATTAAACAACTCTATGAACCATATCAACATTACCCCCCTACCCCCTACCCGACCCCAAAACAACACCAAAGAACAACAACAACAACAAACCAGGATCTGAATATCTTATCTTAAAATCCTAGGAGAGTCCTGTTGGTGGACCATTCACCCGGCCAGCAAGCAGAGATCCGAGGGCGAGAAGGTTCGAGTTGGCGACGACCTCATTCTCGTGTCTGTGGCCACCGAGCGATATCTGGTACGTGTTTCCTTTTCCTGGATTTTTAGTGTTTATTTATTTATTTTTTCTCCCCTCTGGAAGTTTGGAGCTGTTTTGTTTCGTTGTGGAATTTAAGATGGGGGTTGGTTGATTTATGTTCATTATTGTTGATTGTTTGTTTCTTGTATATAATGTATTTTGAATTGTTTATGCGGATGGGATTGGTCACTCAGCAGAGGATGGATAGCTTTAAGTGCAACGCATTGTTGGTTACCGAAGCAATCACCAGTTACGTAATTAACGACATAAAACATTTTATCCAATGCGCCAATTATCTCACATCAAAAGACAAGATTTTAATCAAAAGATCACGTAGACTAGAAGTTTATAATCAAAAGATTATTGATACCAAAAGATTAAAAGCTTATTCATATCAGAAAAAAAATATTCTAAAGAGCATAAACCAATAGGCTCGTACAACAATGAATTAGTTTCAATCGACGTCCCGTATTACTACAATAATAACCCAACGCCACCATGTAAACAAACCAACGAAGGGAACAGCAGGAAAGCGCTCGAATATGTCGAGGGCTTTTTCGCTCTGTTTCTCCCTCATGCCCTAGGGGAGCATGAGGAAGTGCATGAGGAAGCAATAAAGCGAAAAGTCCACATACATATCCATGTGTTTCCCAGCTTTTCCCCCTTTGTTGTTTTGTTTACAACTCGTTCAGCATGAATCTTTTGACATCCGCCATCAAACTCACACCGCTCCCTCACGTTCCTCCTCCAGCAAGCGACCCGCGAAGACGAGCAGAGCATCGTCAACGCCTCCTTCCACGTCACCCACTGGTCCGTCGCGCCCTTTGGCACCGGCCTCTCCAGACTCAAGTTTGTGGGTGAGTGACTTCGCTTGGAAGTGCTCTTTAGAGTCTAGAATAGTTGAGAAAGTGGGATTTTGATGATGATAATAATGATAGTTGTTTACTTTGATTATATTTGTCATGATGATAGTTCTAATAATATTGATAAAAATATTGATCCTGATTATCACTGTTATCATCAATAGTAGTAAGAGATTATAAAGCACCATTAGCATCGTCATCCATTCATCCACTTACCTATCCTTTGAAAAGACAAGGAAACTAATTCATTCTATCCACGCCAGCCTGTGTCTTCGGCGGTGAGGTTCTTCGGTTCTTCCACGGAGGCGACGAGTGCCTCTCTATTCCTTCCACGTGGTCCGATCAGCCCGGACAGAAGTAAGTTACGAAGGAGGGCAAGGAAGTGGGTGGGAAGAGGGGAGGGAAGAGGGTGGGGTAAAAGTGAGTTATGAAGGGTGGGGAAGGGGGGAGGAGGGCGAGTAGGGAGGTGGGAAGTTGGGGTAGGGGAGGGGAGGGGAAGGGAAGGGAAAATAGGAGGGACGGGCGGAAATATGTAGAGAAAATAGGAGGTTAAAGGTAAGCTATGAAGGGAAGGGAGTAAGAGAGGAGGAGGAGGGAAGAAGGTGGTAGGGGATGTGGGGAGAAGAGGGTAGGAAGGAAAAATGGAGGCAAAAGGGGAAGGGTTTAAGGGGAGGAGGGAATTAGGCAGGATGGGAAGAGGGGAGATAAAAAGAGGTGATTATGAGGGGGAAGGGAGGTGGCGGGAGGTCGGAAGGGAAGATTAGGGAAGAGGGAAGAGGGGAGGATGGGGAGAGGAAAGTGAAGAGGGGAAGAATGAGAGAGGAAGGTAAAGAGGGGAGGAGGGGTAGAGGAGGATGAGAGTGAAAGGTGTAGGTGAGAGGGGAAGATGGGGGGGGGAGGGTAAGAAGGGAAGAAAGAGCGGATTAGGAGGGAGGAAAAAAGGTAAAGATTGGAAGAAAGAGAAGAGGGGAAGGAGGGGGGAAGTTAGAGGGATTTAGATAGAGAGATGGGAAGGAAAATGTGTATTGAATGGGGGAAGAGATAGAGATAGAGATAGAGGAAGAGATAGAGCGATAGAGAGAGAGATAGATAGATAGAAAGAGAGAGAGAGAGAGAGAGAGAGAGAGAGAGAGAGAGAGAGAGAGAGAGAGAGAGAGAGAGAGAGAGAGAGAGAGAGATAAAGAGAGAGATAGAGAGAGAGGGAGAGGGATAGGGAGAGAGAGAGGAAGAGGAAGAAATTCTACAATCTACCGTTCATTTGAAATAAAACAAGATGAAGATGAAACAATAAAATATCCTCAAAACACAGCATTGCACGAAGAACCAACCCCAAAACAACAAAACCGGAACTCACGACCCCGTTTCTTTTTTCTCCTCCCACAGCATTGTAGTCTATGAAGGTGGCTCCGTGACCTCCCAAGCTAGGTCACTATGGCGCCTCGAGCTCGCCCGCACCAAGTGGTCCGGCGGCTACATCAACTGGTTCCACCCAATGCGAATCAGGCACATCACCACCGGCAGATACCTGGGCATAAATGAGAACAATGACCTCGTCCTTTTGCACAGGTAATGGGGAGAGTTTGGCGGGATGCTGCGTTTGTTAGAGATGGGGAAGGTTAGGTTGTTTGGTTTAGCTCTTCATGACGAATAAGTTTTTTCTTTATCTATTTTTTATTTTTAGTTTATTTGATACAAAAGGATTTTTTTTACAAATATTTCTAGGATCGTAAGTATTTTTTTTAAACCTGAAGAGAAGGAAGAACAAAAGAAAGGAAAAACAAAAGAAAAAAAAGTGAAATTAAACATTAAGGAAAAGAAAAGATAGACAAAAAAAGAAAAAGACAAAGAGAAATGAAACGAAAAGAAAAAGCACCGAAAGAAAACAAAAGACTAGATGAAACTCGAAAAAAAATCTCAATGATCTCTCTCTCCTCAGGGAAGAAGCCACACTCGCCGCCACGTCCTTCTACCTCCGCGAGGAAAAGGATGACAACAAAGTGATCCTCGAAGACAAGGACTTGGAGGTGATCGGCACTCCACTTATCAAATATGGCGACTCCACCGTTATTGTACAGCACGTGGATACCGGCCTGTGGCTCTCCTACAGGGTAAGTGAGGCAGAGAGTCATGGTGATGTTGACTGAGATTAGATTATTAGATTATTTATGTGGTTCGATATATTTATTTTTTTTGGCATTTTGTGTACTGTTGGTTAGGTATTACTATATATCACTTTCTTTTATATATAATTTTGTTACGTGAAAAGGTGTTAGATTACGATTACTGGAGTAAGTAGGAATAAATTAAAACTTATAACAACCTGACAGTAAGAACACAAGACACAGACGAATATAAATATATAGCCAAAACAAACCAAATAAGCATAATCAGTTATTGCATCCCATCAACACATACCACACAACTGCCGCTGAAACACAATCTTTAACGCTCTCTACACCTCACACAGGCCTTCGAGATCAAGAAGAAGGGCGTGGGCAAAGTCGAAGTGAAGCAGGGCACACTCCACGAAGAAGGCAAGATGGACGACGGCCTGGTCTTCTACAGGAGCCAAGAAGAGGAATCTCGCACTGCTCGCGTCATCAGGAAGTGCTCGCATCTCTTCACCATCTTTATCAAGTAAGAGGACTTTGTTTAGGGTTCTTGTGTATGAGATGGGTCGTTGGTTGTGGGTTGTTATTTTGGTTTCTTTTCTTGTCTTTATTTTTTATGTATATATGTATTGATTGGTGGTCTTATTGGATTCTTTATTCGGTTATTGTTTAATGGGTATATGTATTATTTTTATCCAATTGAACTGGTTAAAAACCGTGATTAAAGAGAGATTTCCCTTCGTATAAAATGCCTTAATCCTGCTGACTTTGTAAAGAACAAACGTTTATTATCTTATGTGACGTTCTTTTTCCTTTTCTGTTTCTCTACTGATCCTTTTTCTTCTCTCCAGGGGTTTGGATAACATTCAGGCTTCCCGCCGTCACTCCATTCTCCTAAGAACAGTCAACCTCAAGGAAATGATCAGCTGTTTGGAAGATCTTATCAACTACTTCGCGTATCCTGAAGAAGAACTTGGTAGGCCTATCACTTTGTTAGTTGGTTTGTAGACAATCGGTTATGTAACACGACAGCATTATCCACACGCATCATATATATAGTAAAGTCACAATCTGGGTTGTTTAATTAAGGCTCTATCTAATTCAGGAAATAACATTTGTAAATATTTACTATCTTGTATTATCATCTTTATAAGAAGAGATTAGTTATCTTTAGAATTCCTTGCAAATATACAAGGAACAAATTATCCCCAATCCTCCATCTCTTCCCAACAGAACACGAGGAACGCCAGGTGGCTCTCCGTGCTCTTAGGAACCGCCAGGACCTCTTCCAAGAGGAGGGCATCCTGAACCTTATCTTAGACGCCATCGATAAGATCACCGTCATCACCTCCCAGGGCTACATGGTGGCGCTGGCGGGAGAGGAAGCTGGCCAGGACTGGGAGGTCATCTCGGGTGCGTGCGCCTAGAGAACGTCTTTTTTTGTCTTTCTTTTTTCTCGGAGAGTTCTGGAGAGATTTTGTGGTGTTTTTCCAATGTGGTGAACCGTATGTAAGAGTGTCAGAAAAATCCTGTTGTGTATAAGTTCTCCTGTAGGATGTTAAACTAGTCAGAGGCAATAAAGATACGTCGCATTACAATCTGGAATAATACCTTTAAAATAGTATATCAGCCTGAAGTAGTATCTCTAAATACCCATACCCTACCCAACATGCTCTAAACGGTAATCTTCCTTCTCCTCAGGATACCTGTACCAGCTGCTGGCGGCGGTGATTAAGGGTAACCACACCAACTGCTCCCAGTTCGCCAACAGCCACCGCCTCAACTGGCTGTTCTCCCGCCTGGGCTCCGCTGGCGAGGGCACCGGCATGCTGGATGTGTTGCACTGCGTCCTCATCGACTCCCCGGAGGCTCTCAATGTCATGAAGGTCAGCTAGGAACCCCGACCTGGCCTTTGTTTCAATGGCCTTACTCTTGCTTCATAATGTTGTGCTCATTGATTATTGGAATACGTTTCAAACTGCTGTGTTCGTGAGTTTGTCTATGTATTGAGGAGAACTCGCTTACCATCAGTATGTATGACTTTCTATATGATTTGAGGAAGGGATTTTCGCAGTGACAATTATATTAACACCTTTTCTTTTTGAACGTGCACGTTATAGGAAGAACATATCAAGGTCATCAT
The DNA here is from genome assembly GCA_017312705.2 of Penaeus japonicus. NCBI lineage: Eukaryota > Metazoa > Arthropoda > Malacostraca > Decapoda > Penaeidae > Penaeus > Penaeus japonicus. The sequence goes on from BOPN01006122.1 coordinate 6,034, forward strand.
CGCCCTGCTAGAGAAGTACGGTCGTGACCCCAAGGTACTGGATGTCCTCTGTTCTCTCTGCGTGGGTAACGGAACAGCTGTTAGGTCTTCGCAGAATAACATCTGTGATTACCTGCTTCCGGGTCGCAATCTCCTGCTCCAGACACAACTCGTTGACCACGTGTCCAGGTGCGAAAGCTGTGGCAGAGTTTTAAATTGTCGAGTGAATGAATTAGATAATTTTCTTAGTCAGTTTGAATGGAGTTTGTGCTATATATGCAGCAAATTATTTTTAAATTGAGTCAGGACTATTTTCTTGATGCGGCTGATTTATTCTATCAGAATCGAGTGTCCGTAATTAAGACTAGCAAATTATAATCATAGCGATAAACAATAATACAATAATAAAGAGATAACACAAGAACACGCCCCTGAGCTTCCCCGCTAATCCTGTTTCAGCGCCCGCCCCAACATCTTCGTGGGCCACGTCGAGGGCTCAGCCATGTACCAGCGGTGGTACTACGAACTCACCCTGGACCACATCGAGCAGGTGTCGCATCTGTCGCCCCACCTGCGCCTCGGCTGGGCCAACACCAAGGGCTACGTCAGCTTTCCCGGAGGAGGCGAGAAGTGGGGAGGAAACGGCGTAGGCGACGACCTCTATTCCTTCGGCTTCGACGGGTCCTACCTCTGGACCGGCGGGAGGTTCACCTTGGTTAACCCTCAGGTACTTGAGGAGGACGGCGAGTTAAAAGTAAAATTCCAGTCGCTTTTTTATACCAGGATTCTTTTTCTTCTTTTCTTTTTTCTTTTTGCGAAGAATTCTTCCTGTTTCTAATTTCCAGGAACCCTTTTCTTGTTTTTCCCCTGTTAATCATATTTATTATCTAGATATTCCCTTTATTATTTTCTCAAGATTTTGGTCTGTTAAGCGGAATGTTTATTTTCCTCTATTTTTTATTTTTTGTTACACCTTTCTTATTTTCTTTTTTTCTATCTGTTCGATGTACATCTTCAGTTTTTTACCACTTTCAAAAATATATAAATCAGGATCATGCTATAACCCTTATTAGAAAAAGTGTAATGTGTAGATATATACTAATACCATAGTCATCAAAACATCTGATATGTCACGAGAATAAGATAGAGAGGGGTGCGAGTTAGAGTGAGCATGAGAGAGAGAGAGATAGATAGAGATAGATAGAGATAGATAGATAGAGATAGATAGATAGAGATAGATAGAGATAGATAGATAGATAGATAGAGATAGATAGATAGATAGATAGATAGATAGATAGATAGATAGATAGAGAGATAGAGAGAGTGAGATAGATAGAGAGAGAGAGAGAGAGAGAGAGAGAGAGAGAGAGAGAGAGAGAGAGAGAGAGAAAGAGAGAGAGAGGAAGAGAAATTAATACCTTAATACTTTAACAAAAGGGAGAAAGAGAAAGAGAAAGAGAAACAGAAAGAAAGAAAGAAAGAAAGAGAAAAAACAGACAACTAAACAACCGAAGCGACAACAAATACCCCCCCCCTCCCTTCGCAACCCCACCAAGTTTCCCCCTCTCTTTCCCTCAGGACTCGGAGCCTCTGATCAAGAAGGGAGATGTGATTGGTTGCGCCCTGGATCTGACCGTGCCAATCATCACCTTTTACCTGAACGGACGGCAAGTTAATGGCGCCTTCACGGGATTCAATCTGGATGGCATGTTCTTCCCCGTCGTGTCTGCTTCTTCCAAACTCAGGTGTGTGGGGATGGGATTTTTTTTTCTATTTTTTATTGAGGTGCGTTATCTTTTGTTCCTTTTTTTGTGTATTAAGAAAAATGTAGTATGTTTTTTTTCTTTTTGTGTGTGTGTGTGGGAGTGTGGGAATATTGGTGGTTGGTGTTGTTGTTTTTGTTTTAGTTGGTGGTGGTCTTGTTATGATATATATGTTTTTTTTGTTCGATAAATTTCTCGAGTTACCGACTACCTACATTTTCCTCACTGTAAAGATTTCAAAGATCTTTTGTTCATGTTTGCAAATGTTCAATAAAAAAAATATTACAATTTCTAGCCAGATTATTGTAAAACTGAATTTGTTTATAATTTGTTTTGACGCTTCCTCTAGCGTGAGGTTCTTGCTGGGCGGTGAACACGGTCGCCTCAAGTACCCACCTCCTGATGGACACTCTCCCGTCTCCGAGTGCCTTCAGCCCTTCCAGGTCTGTCGGGGTTCATTTTAAGATCATATTTTCTTAATGAAACAGATAAATATCAAGAATGAATAATAACTACGGGTCAGGGAGAAACTAAACGAAGACGTTCCGATAGATTAAACAGACATTTTTATTTTAAGATACCTAAAAAAAAACAATATATTTCAAAAAATATATATCTAAAAAAAAATACGCATTTCTTCCCCAATGCATCATCATCTTTCTTCCCTTTGTTCTGCCCAGACGCTTTCGATCGACCCCTGCTTCTACTTCGGCGAGCAGCACAAGGGCACCCTCGCTGGCCCTCTCCTGGTGGAAGACGACAAGGTGTTCGTGCCCAAGCCCGTCGACACCTCAACGGTTTGTGTGCTCTTCTTCTTGTTTTTGATGTCTTTTTCTAAGTATTGTTGTTGTTGTTATTGTTATTGTTTTTGTAATTATTATTCTTATTATTATTATGATAATGATTATTGTTATTATTATGATGATTATCAGTATCTTATCAATATAGATATTATTGTTTTTATTAGTATCATTATTATCATTATCATTATTTTCCTTATTCAATTTATTTATCAATGTTTTATTTATCCAGTTACGTAATGTGAGATAAAATTCGAGACCTGTTACGAAACATCATTCCGTATAGTTTGGATGCTTCGAAAATTGTATTCATCATTTGCTTTCTTTGCCTAGAATAAGATCATTTTTGAGAGAGAGAGAGAGAGAGAGAGAGAGAGAGAGAGAGAGAGAGAGAGAGAGAGAGAGAGAGAGAGAGAGAGAGAGAGAGAGAGAATAAATCCGCGCCTCCTATCATCTTTCAGATCCAACTGGCCAGTTACATTGAACAAGTACGAGACAAACTCGCCGAGAACATTCACGAGATGTGGGCCATGAACAAGATTGAACAGGGTTGGACTTACTCTGAACGCCGGGATGACCTCCGTCTTCACCACCCTTGTCTTACGTCATTCGAGAAGCTTCCCATTAGCGAGAAGCGATACGATTCTACGTTGGCTCTGCAGACGCTCAAGTAAGTTGTGGTTTTCGAGAGACGGAAGTGGTTGACGATCTTTGGGGGAGTTGCGGTTGATTTTTTTGTTTTTTTTTGAGGGGGTGGGGTGGGGGTTGATTGGTTGAACTCCTTGTTTATTCATTCGTCTGTCTTTATCACTGAGGTGTATTCGGTAGTATCGTAAGTTAGGCCTTCATGAATTCGTATCTACAAAGTTGTTTGTTCAGGTTTAAACTTTTGAGAATTAGACGATTTTTTGTTCTTCTATATTTTACCATCGTTTACATCGACATGTTGACAAGTTAAAGCTTATGAGAATGAATGAGAAATTACGATTTTTTTGTTTACTTTGTATCACCATTCATATCATCGTGTTAACAAGAGCTTTCTCCCAAGGACTGTGCTAGCGCTGGGATACCACATCACGTTGGACAAACCTCCCAGCAGAATCCGCTCTGTCCGCCTGCCCAATGACCCCTTCTTGCAGAGCAACGGCTACAAGCCACAACCTCTCGATCTATCACAGGTAAAGAGACGCTACAGGTGCATCTTATAGCATCTTCGTAGATAATAGAAAAGAAAAAAGGGAAACAGAAGCAAATAGGACAAAGCAAGACTTATTGTAAACAGATTTTAACACGAAAATGTCACCCACGATTTCTTTACCCTCACAGGTTAGCTTGACCCCGAAACTGGAAGAACTTGTCGACCAGCTCGCCGAGAACACCCACAACATCTGGGCTCGCGAACGTATCCTGCAGGACTGGACTTACGGCCTGAACGAGGACCCCGACATGCGCCGTTCGCCTCACCTGGTCAGCTACGCCAACGTGGACGAGGCTATCAAGAAGGCTAACAGGGACACCGCCTCCGAGACTATTCGGACTCTCCTTGTTTACGGCTACATCCTGGAACCTCCCACGGGCGACCAGGCAGAAGGTAGGGCTGTGAGGCTTGATAAGGATAGACACTTGGAACTTAGCGTTTATAGTTTGTTAGATTTGGGGATTTTAGTTGGTTAGATTTAGTGTTTGGTTATTTAGTTAGGGTGTAATTATGGCGTTAGATTTCGTGTTTTTAGTTAGATTTCGTGTTTGGTTAGATTTATTGTTTGAGTTAGAATAAGTGTTTTGTTATTTAGTTAGATTTTGTGTTTTTAGTTAGTTGGATTTATTGTTTAGTTATTTAATTAGTGTTTGGTTATTTAGTCAGATTTACTGTTTAGTTATTGAGTTATATTTAGTGTTTTGAGTTAGTTAGATTTCGTATTTAGTTATTTTGGTAGATTTAGTATTTGGTTATTGAGTTAGATTTAGTTTTTTAATAAGTTTGTAGCTCGAGATATGAGTTTCAGTTCGTTGGTTTTGTGTTTTCTCTCTATTCATTATAAACCGTTGTTCACTTTTAGGCAAGTCTTACCTATCTCCTAGTGAAAAATAGATAATCTTACATAAAAGACAAAAGGCTGAATTTCATCAAAACATAAAAAAAAGAAAAATAATAAGGAAGCTCACATTTCCAAATAATCCCAAAAAACTCACTCCCCCCCCCCCTCTTACCAAAACTCCCCACAGGCGCAAGCGACGCAGAAGACACCAGCAGACGAGCCAGCCAGCACCGCACCTACCGTCTGGAGAAGACGAACGCGGTGACGGCAGGCAAATGGTACTTCGAACTGGAGGTGCTGACGTCAGGCCCCATGAGAGTCGGCTGGATCGAGGTCGGAAGTCCTCCCGGCGCCGAACTCGGATCCGACGATAGGTCCTGGGCCTTCGATGGGTTCCATGTGAGTCGGAGGTTTCTTGCAGAAGGATTTAACGAAAGGAAGAAAGAAAAGGGATGGTTTTTGGTGTGGTGGTTCTGGGTGATATAAGGGTATAAGGATAAAAAAAGAATATGAATGGCTTAGTAGATTCTTTGTTAACTTTTTAATTTATTTTTTATTTTTTAAATTTTAATATACAATGTTTAAGATTCCAGTTTGTCTTGGTGAGTTGTGTGTGAATGCCAAAAGGGATTATAATTGCTTGGCAGTTCATGTGTGAATGGTCTTCATTTCACGTTAAATAGAAAAGAGAACAATGTGTACATTGTCTTAGTCAAGATATATGGAAATTTTCCTTTGGTTGTAGTATAATGTTAAAAATGACGTATATATAATAGATTTTATGTGTGTGGTTTTAGAGGGATTTAAAAAGATAAGGAAGTCTTTCACTTTACATGTATGAATGACTTTTGGTTGATGTGAAACTAAAATAGAGGATGGTTGGAACGACATATTACTCTTTAACAAAATAGGATTAATTGAAATTATGCTTGAGTCATAGCTTTTCAAAATAAGTTCATCTAGATTTCCTTAATTTTTTTTATAGATAACATACTATTTTATGAAAATGCTTTATAGTAGAATATCATATCCTAGTTTTAAATGTTAAATTCTGCATTGCATTATATTTTCCTGACTCAAATCAAAATTGATGTAGCAGAAAAAAGTAGTTCGCATGTGATTACCATATAAGTTATTTCAGAAAAAAATACGACGGCCATACTCATGTTTACACTCATCCGAACACACATCAACACAAAATTGTATAAATAATATGTCCATATTTCCCAAGCACTTGAAACATCATAATGCCATATCGGAGACATATGGCCACCGAATCCAGGCCGGCGATGTGGTGGGAGTCATGCTGGACCTGCATGACAAAACCATCAGTAAGTCGGTTAAGTAGTCTCAAAGCTCTACACCCGTCCATCCATCCTTCCATCCATCCAAACATCCACTCTGAAACGCCCAGTCTGAACAGCCGACGCACACTGGGGACGGCCCAGGGGATTGGTGCTGTGTATTCCGCGCTTCACAGATACCTAGAGAAGGAGACAGACAGAAGAGACAGAAGTCTGAGATGACATCATACCTCTCCAGTGTGCTGAGCTGTTTGCCACCTACGACTAACCTTTCTGACTCTTTCTCTGCCACAGATGCTCATTTTGGCTGCTAAAGAAGTTTCACAACTGCCTCTAACCCTACTCCTTCACCCACATAACTGCCACGCGTTAAACTGCACCAAATGACTCCCACTTGCAATGTAAATAGAACAAGTGGTGATTTCACCCTGCTAGATGCGATAGTTTCCTCCCAAAGGGATTCAATTGTTGCAGTTCAGCGCTGACCGTATTTAAATGTCCGACATGTCGGCTGCCATGTTGCAGGACGAAGCTAAGAATGTGTCTTCCGTTGGTGTGTGTTAATGTATTGTGTGTGGCGCA